>OVBI01002553.1:0-18159 GCA_900406495.1 Sisymbrium altissimum | reverse complement strand
AATATCACTACTCTAAATAACCATGCAACAGACGATCAATCACACAACTCCAATGGCAGATTTGAGAAAACGGTTTATTCGATTCAGAAACAGGGGATACTTGAAGCAATTTCAAAAAGCAATCGAAAAGAATCAAAACTCACCTCGATGAGCTCCAAATTGATGTTTCTAAAAGCTTCAGGACTTCGCTGTGATCTTCAATAACCAGTGGCATGGTAAACTCCGACGAAGAGGACATGGTGAAATCGATCTTCATTTTGGATCATCGAAAGAAAAGGATTTGCCATAGATGAATTTTTTTGATCATCGAGTCGAAAGAAAAGGATCGGGGAAGACCAAAAAGAAAAAAAAGAAAACAATTTTTTTTAAACTAATCACACGACGACACGTGGCACAACAGACGGTCTCCTACCGTCCCAATTTAAGCGACGTCTCTTTGGTTTTTTTTTTTTTTTTTTTTATTATGTTTTGGGGTAAGAGACCCCCAATAATCATGGTCTAAGGGGTTAGGTGCAGTACGTGAACCCAAAGTATGTGAGGTGGTTGAGTCTATAAAAGGAGATCTGAATTAGGATCTATGGACAGCTTACTTCATACTTAGAACATACACATTGTACGCTCTTTATCTTCAAAATTTTATATTTGTATCGTTTAAACCTTGTTCGATATCAATCGAATTAATTGGTCGAATTTATCTTTCTTGTATTCTGTTTACAGAAGATCTTACTTTCATTCCCTAACTTTTTTTTATACTATAAAAGTTTTAGTCGTGAGTTTTACCTCCCACAATTATTGTTTTTTATTAGGATGATGATTTGAAATTCACAAATGCTTACATATTTATAACTGCTCAAAATTAACTTCAGAGAAATTAAGATATTCATCATAAAAGAGAGATAAAGAAATCACACACAACTGCACTCATCATTATAGTTGGCTTTTCTGGCCAAATTAATTGATCAAAGCATCACTAATATTGTCTTTATTATTTCGTCTTTTATTGGAAGCATCAAATCGAAGGCATGTTACTTCCTAGTCAACGAAACGAAGAAATTAACCGTTGGTTCGTTGCGCAAAGTATCGTAACGTTGGGCTACATGGTATGTATACTTGTCGAACAGACGATCTATTATGGCGCTTCCAAAATGAGCTGCAAGCATCGGTTCAGTGATGGATCTTGCGGTTTTAGCCCTCTTTCTAAGGACTTCAGATACACGTGATTGGTCCACATTATCATCATCTTTCACTTCAGTACGACCAGTTTTGTATNGTATGAAAAGAGAAGACCAAATATTGTCTCAAAATTGTTGATCTCGAAAGATCCTTCGTTTTCGATAACTTCCCTCACTTCATTTGCGTCAGGGTTATAAAACGGCATGTTGAAAGATTCCACATCTGATTCCTTCACAACCCCCTGCACGTAAAACATTACCCCCGAAATCTTATTAGAAGCGCTCTAACTTAATCATACAAATAGTTCATACGTACAAAAGCTCAGATTTCAAAAAAATAATAATAATAAATTAAACATGCAAAACAAATCTTTGACTTTAAATATGTCTATTGATTTCGTGTCCACGGACGTCCTCTCACAAAAATTATTGATCAAGTTTAGGTTTGAATTTTGAAATTAGCACGTTTTGCGTATAACTTCCAACGAGTTCTTATTGTTTAAAAAGAAAAAGTAGAAAACAAAACAAGCAACTATATTATATTGAGTGGTTGAATGAGTCATCACTGCTCACTGGATTGAGAACTATACGCCAAATTCTTTAATTGGATTTCAGCTATAGATTAGCCTACGGAAATTGGTGATGAAAGATATCCTTAGTTATCAAGAAACAAAAATAATTTAGAAAAGAAAGAAAAATCGTTGTAACACATACCTCAGAGACCAAATCAAGGAGGGAGTCAGATATCAACGAAAAATGTTGGAAACAATCTCTGGATAGAGGGTCCAAAGCTTTTCTGCCTACTAAAGTGAGAGCCATACGTCCATCAGCCATTATCTCTAGCGCACGCATTCTTAGAAACAATGAGAAGTCATTCTTGAACTGATTCAAATAACTCTTGTACACATTTGGAGGGCATGGACTTCTAAGATACACGTTCATCTTGTTTTCCTCAATCCCATCGGGAACCTTAGAAAGCCAATGGAGACTAAAAGATGAATGAACAAAATGGAGAGAGTTGCTTGGGAAAAGTCTTGAGTAGAATGAGCCTGGGACTCCTGAGACGAAACACTTTCCTTTAACATCCATCTCCAGCTTCTCGTGGAAGGAAGGGATCAATTTGAAGGTAGTGTTGAAGTCGTTGTCTGGAAGATCGTTCAGACAGCAATCTATCTCTGGTGAGTTCTGTCCTTTTTGTTGGTAGGATGCTATGATCGTGTTGACGATTTCGGACATGGCCAAGAACGTGTTTTCTCCGGAAGAACATCCCAAGTCGGCCACTTTGATACACCCAGGAAAACCCATTTTCACGATCATTTCCTTTACGTTTTGGACCACCGATAGTTTTGCATCGGAATTAACACTTTTCTAAGAAGTTTAGAAAGTCAAGTTAATCAAAGGAAATATGAAAAAACTTGAACCAACAAAAAAAGAAAGCCTATAATGCTTAAAATTAAAGAGAGAAAAAAAATGCATATATGTTAGAAAAGTTTATTTGCAACAAATAGAATATATGTTTACCAAATAATATGGTTCATATGTAGCAAAACTAGATTCATGGTACCAATTATAGAGAAGTACTTACCTGCCTCTCAGAGTTATTTGCATAACTGTGTTCTCCCTCCCCACCCTTCATGCTAAGAACACTCATGAGAAAGTCCCTAATATGTAAAACAAAAGTTGATTTGATAAGACGATGAAATCATTAAAATCGATATTAGAGTTATATATATGTATAGGCACAAGAGGGATGAAAAGTAAGACCTTGAGGAAGATTCGTTGAGTACTTTATTTATTTACTGTTTTGCAAGATAGAAATTGATTAGATTTGTAATTCTGGGACCATAGATACGTAAGGGATTCCATGTTTATTTTTAAAAAATACTTTTACCTGTCACCACTATCATAGACTGATTGATTTTCTCTGTAAAAATAAATATATGAAACCAACTATATATATTCTATATTCATATATATACAGGGATAGATTCGAATAATTTATCCCCAAAACATGTTTCACAAGATAATAGTTAATATCGATCAGTAATTATAACAAATTTTTCGGAAAAAAAAAACAAGAAAACTGGGATAATTCAATTTCTACTTGTATTTCAATTATGTATAGTGGTTTTTTCTTTGGGATTGAGGGTCTCCGATAATCAATCCCCAACAGGTGATACGTGAATTCGAGTCTTAAAATATAGATGAAATACGCATGTGAATCCTCTACTAATATCAAAGATTAATATCCGTGGATCCGGTAAAATTATTAACTAAAAGCCTAAAATATTCCACACTAAAAAACCTCTTCAACTTTCTTCAATTCTTCATGGCACATCAAACATACATCTCGAGAACCAATGGAATAAGTGTGGATTAGTTTTTGGTTAAATGTTTGGTGTTAGGGTCTATAAGTCTATTATTTATATGGTTAATACCATTTTTGGTTCTAATGTTTTTTCAAACGGTCAACAGACTATATTGGTTTTATGTTCTCGGCCATTTTATTTGTTGCTAAAAAACAAGATGACTCGGTTCAGTTACAATTTTATACAGTAAAAGAACACAACTCGATTTCCACATTATTCTTTTAGCAACTATGTATGTCTAATCTTTAAGGTTTGGTCTTTCTGCTCTTGTGCTTCTATTGTATCGCAACGACTTGACCTTTTGGTCTCAGGAAGAAGCAAAGCGAATAACCCGAGACCTGACATTGCAAATCTGAAAACCGCGAAAGAGAGCGAAGCGAAGGAACATTTCTTCCAATCGAAGCAATCATATTGGACAACAAGCTCCTGTGACTACAAGTGCCTGTCTAAGCATTGTTGTCGCACAATTCTTCACGCATGTTGGGAACAGCTCAACCAGATAAACCGCCATTAAGTTACTTCCAATCCTAGCGCAGAAGAAAGAACCGGGTTCAAAAGTGAAAGAGATGTTTGTTTTCCCCAAAAGGCTCAGAACGAAACAGAGCACTCGTGATTCTCCTCCGATTAAGCAATTCACGACCACAGTACTTCTTATATTAAATTTCTCTAGCAAGATCGGTGATATAACAAAGGAAGGTAGCTCCACCATTGCGTTTAAGGCTTCAGTCAAATAGATGTTCACTTTTATGTCTCTAACAGCTAATGAACTCCATAATACGACATATCATAACAGCTACCATTCTTCTCCAAAATTCGGATGTGCAAGTCCCATATGTTGGAGGAAAAGTAAATAGAGATTCCGGTGAGTGACTCAGCTAAAGTGGAGAAGAAAAGAAGTTGTTTCCTTCCCAAGAAACCGTCTAGGATCAGTAAACAATCAAACTAGTACTTGCAAGTATATAATTTGGAATCTGACTTATTATTTATGAAGAAAATTCAAGTTTGGCATTTAATGATCAGCGTTTGAGTTAGTATATATGACTATGGTCTGGACCATGGCCTGTTTTGGTGGAGTCAATGGACTATGGTCCTCCTGTGTTATATTTCGTTCTGAGCAGTAACTGAATCGCAACGACATGGCCATAAATACATATTTGCAATTATGTTAAAATGCGACATATAAAAAAATAAAAATGGTCCATGCGACGACATATGTGAAAATTAAAATAATTAAATATATATAGGTAACTATGTATAGTCAACTGTTTACAAATTCATATCGTCTCGCTAAGCAAAGCCCATCATCAACAACAGTTTAGCAGAATAGCAGCACAAAATTAAATACAAAAGGCCGTTTCATTTACCTCCCACGTGTGATTCATAAATGGATTCTACAAAAAATCTATAATAAATGAAATATAATGGAAGTTTCAAGGCTGTACTGGAAGCCTGTATGGAGATAAAGGATGATCGATGTCAATATAATTGTNTTGTAATTTAATTTTTTTTTTTTTTTTTTTGTGTCTATCGACATCTTAATCAGGATAATAAACATGAACTTTGGCAGAGAATCGAAGAGATTAATACAACCTGGACCATGACTTTTAAGGAAATATTTTCTAGTTAAAGTGTGGTCCGGTAAACGATGAACGAAGCTTCCAAAATTTCCGTGAATTCTATAGCAATTGTCACTTAAGTAGTTATCAAAGATAGAAAAATAATAATAATAATAATAATTTCTTATGGATTGAACAAGGATCAATGTTTTAAATATTGATTATGGATCAGATAGTGGAATGGGATGGTGTCTAAAAAAACAACATAGAATGTCACATGTTTGGAGTTTGAAGTTGTCATGGCCTGCTCCTCTCTGCACTTCACGCGGAATTTGTACAATCCTTTTAAGTGGAAAAAAAAAATGTCTAGTTTAAGTGAGAAGATGATACTTTCGATTATATTTGAAAAGGATTGTACAAATTTTTGAAGTGCAAGTCACCATGTGTGTCATTTTTGGTTGTAATCAATTAAGACATGTCAACATCGGAGGTGCCAAGTTTCATCTTCTTTTTTTACTTTTGTTTGTACAAATGCCAAAGTTTTCATATTGACATCTTCTTTTTTTACTTTTGTTTGTACAGATGCCAAAGTTTTCATATTGACATCTTCTTTTTTACTTTTGTTTGTACAAATGCCAAAGTTTTCATATTCACATGAACGAATTTAAGGAAGACGACAGAAATATTTAAAACAAAAATTAAATTAAAAAAGTTTGACCAATAAGACAGAAGAGAGTAGTTAATTCCGGTGGTTTTCCGCTCATCTACTTCCATCCACCTCTCATCTCTTTCCGCCGTATTCAATTCCACTTCCCCTCCCTCTCTCTCTCTCTCCTTAAAGATCCTAACTTTCTCTCTTCCTCTCCAAACCCATTTCCTCACCATGGAGATCTGCACTTACTTCAAATCCCAACCCACTTGGCTCCTCGTCCTCTTCACCCTCGGCTCCATCCAAATCCTCAAGTTCCTCTTCACCCTCCTCAGATCTTTCTACATCTACTTCCTCCGTCCCGGCAAGAACCTCCGTCGTTACGGTTCCTGGGCTCTCATCACCGGCCCCACCGACGGTATCGGTAAAGCTTTCGCCTTTCAGCTTGCCCACAAAGGTCTCAACCTCGTCCTCGTCGCTCGTAACCCTGACAAGCTCAAAGACGTCTCTGATGCCATTAGATCCAAGTACAGCAACACCCAGATCAAGACCGTGATCATGGACTTCTCCGGTGATATTGATGATGGTGTGAAGAGGATCAAGGAGACCATCCAAGGGTTGGAGATTGGTATTCTGATCAACAACGCTGGGATGTCTTATCCTTACGCTAAGTACTTTCATGAGGTTGATGACGAGATGATTAATAACTTGATTAAGATCAATGTTGAAGGAACTACTAAAGTGACTCAGGCTGTGTTGCCTAATATGCTTCAGAGGAAGCGTGGTGCTATTGTTAATTTGGGCTCTGGTGCTTCTGCTCTTATCCCTTCGTATCCTTTCTACTCTGTTTATGCCGGCGCTAAAACGTAAGGAGTCTAGATCAAGACCGTTTTGGTTGTTTGTTGGTTTGAGTTGTTTTAAAGTAGTGACATTGTTTTGTTTGCATGTTTGGTTTTTCTGTCTTAGGTATGTGGATCAGTTCACGAGGTGTCTCCATGTTGAGTACAAGAAGAGTGGGATTGATGTTCAATGCCAGGTGAGCTTTAATGAATTATTGCTGATTCGTTTTTGTGTCTTTCGATTGATTTTGGTTTGAGAATTTTGTGTTAAGTGATCTGGAAATTGTTAAGAGAGTAGGTGGTATCGCTTTGAAGTGTGTCTTTTGTTAGAACAGAAGTAGGATTAAGCAATGAGTAAAACCAAACTTGTCTTAGTAAGAACAAACAATGGTACTTCAGAGGGATCATAGGTTAAGGTATCTGTTGAAGTGTGTCTGTGGTTAGAACAGAAGTAGGATTAAGCAGCGAGTAACCAAAGTTATCTTTGTAAGAACAAACAATGGTACTTTAGAGGGATCATAGGTTAATGTAGGATAACTAAATAGTGACATAAGTATTGTCTGACAATTGAGACAAGATAATGTGTAAACCGCTGTTTCTTGAATCCCTAGGAGACGCGGGGGTTGTTTCTTGAATCATGGTTTTCTGACTCTGTTTCTGTTTATTTAGTGAACTTAGAAGTTTGATATTTTTTGGTTTAAAGATTATTTTAGTTTTAATCTATCTGAGTTTTGCAAATGAGGAACTATTGCATCACGTGTCTCTTTGCTGAATACTTTTATATTGGTTGAGGCCATTTTTGTGAAATAATGTCGAAGCTAGAGAACTAGGGATTTGTTTCGTGACCATTGATGATTAATTGTAAACCATTATAGGATGTAGAATCCTTACGCCAAAGTTTACTTATGAACTGGTAATAATCTATGGCATTTTTCATCTCTGTAGCTGAGTGTGGAGTAGAATATTACCAAAACAACTTAATGGGTCAGAATGCGCAATGACGTTTTGATTTCTTGACTATAAGGCTAAAATTGGGTGATTGTTTGCATAGGTTCCCTTGTATGTTGCGACAAAGATGACTAAAATAAGAAGAGCATCTTTCCTAGTGGCATCTCCAGAGGGTTACGCAAAGGCAGCACTGCGTTTTGTAGGCTATGAACCACGTTGCACTCCTTACTGGCCTCACGCTCTCATGGGTTATGTTGTCTCTGCATTGCCCGAGAGCGTTTTTGAATCCTTTAACATTAAGAGGTGCCTCCAGATCCGGAAGAAGGGTATGCTTAAAGACTCCAGCAAAAAGGAATGAAACTTTGGAGGGTTTTAAGTTAATGCAAGATTTTCTTCTTCTAGAGTTGCTTTCTTGAAAATTTTCTGTTCAGCTCATCTTTGTAAGACTTGTACGCTCTAGTTTCCGATGTTCCCAAGGTTGTTTCCTTATTTTAAATTAAAACCCCTAACGTACGATCGTTGATATCCTCTCTGTTTATTTATTCATTCGAATAAATTGAATGTTTGAAAAAAGAAATGAATTCGAGAGCATTTGAATGTGGGGTTGCTTTTGTAGCTAAAATCACTATCCGAACACGCAATAATTCCTTATTTAGGACGGCCTTCATGCCAACCAATAACGCTTCCGCAATAGTTTGCTGTAAGTCACATTGTCAACGGTTACATCGCTAACTTGAAACCCAAATAACAAACGTTATGTCACGTTGAGAGATTATTATAAATAACATATAACACCGATATCTAGGAAATAAACCATGTGGCCATTGGTATTGCACAATTTATTTTGTTACACGCATCAATCCGTTAATAGTCAAAACACACGACACGGGATGATGTCAAAGTTATGAGTTAAATACTCAACAATATCTAAGAATCTCTGCAAAAACAGAGAGAAAGAAAGAAGGGATACGTAAACAGAGGATGTGGTGTTCTGGAGAGGAAAGAAACGATACATTCAAACCAGTGTTCAAAACAGGAGATGCTTGGAATCAATCACTGATACAAGAACAGCTTCGAGCAAAGTGGCATACGTCGAACAAAGTGAAATGGCATAAGAGGTGTTTGGGGACGCCAAAGTACTCCTTTGTACATGGCTTACAATTCACAATCCCTTAACAATTGGTGATCTTATGGTAAGGTGGAATGTGGGTTTCTCCTCAGCTTGTGTTCTATGTTCTAATCCTGTTGAAAGGAGGGATCACGTGTTATTCTCATGTTGATTTCCCTGGGACATTTGGTCAGCGCTTATGCAGAAACTCCTTGGCGCACACTAATCAACAGACTGGCACAAATCTTGTTCTATTTCGAGATAATCTATGTTATGCCATGATATGCATTCCAATCTATAATCATTAATCACTAGACATAAGTTTGAGGTTCTGATATAGATTGTATTTAACGAGGTTATGGTGATGATTTTGAATCAACAATGGTTGAAATCTTAGAACTGCGACCAATTAAAATCGAGTATATAGTAGGGGCGAGATATAACAAAGGATTATTGTCCAAAATTTAAACATAAAACTGTCCATAAAACCAAAGCATTAATCTTACATTTGAATCCAAACGACGATTAATATAATTATATATCATAAAGATTTATTATTCACCGAGACCTCATTTTGTTGAGTTGGTTCAAAGCAGGCTGCAATATATTGTAAAGAACCCAAAGCAGCGCCGGTGCAACAACGAACAACAACAACTGTCCCCTGTTGTCTCCAGCTTTCGCTGCAGCTTCAGCCACAGCTGCTGCCTCTGGAGGAGGCGTCAAAAGCCCCGAAGCGACGAGACCACCACCGATGCCGAGACCCACGGCGACACTTTTGCTCTCACGCATCTTGTTGATCTGGTTAAGAGCTGGCTGGAGGATGTTAAAGAGGACCCATCCGATGGCTGGGACGATCGGGAGGAGAAGCGCTAGGCCACGGTTGTCGCTACCTTCCGTCACGGCAGCGAGCTGAGCGATCTGGTGAGCTGCGAAAGCGGGTTCGGAGTAGCTGAGGGCGGAGAAGACGGCTCCTGCTAAGGCGGTGCTTGTGACTGCGAGGGAGACGGTTGGTTTTGGTGGGGTTGGGAAGGTGATGAAAGGCTTTGAGGAGGTGGGTTTGGTTTGGTTTAGTGATTTAGGAGGAGATGGGTTTAGGGACATGCATTTGGCTGATGTTGCCATGGTAGCAGCCATTTGATGATGGTCGGAGGAGAGGAGAGAGAGAGAGGTTGGAGGAAGTGAGTTTCGTGAGAAGGTTTAGTTTTGGGAATATAGAAGGAGGATCAGTGGAAATGTAAGGCTTCTGGATACTTGTCTTATCCAAGGAGAAGAGAGTTGGAGATTTTTGTTAGATTTGAGCCACACATTCTATGTCCCACTCTCCTTTTTCTTATCACTTTGCTTCTTCCCTCTCATCTTTATTTACCTTTTAATATTTTAATTATATTCTCTTACAAAAACTTTTTTTTTTGACGTCACTTACAAAAACTTTTTTTATTATTACAAGTCTTTTATTTTTTTATTTTCAATACTCTAGATTTTTTTTTTTGGACTCTATTTCTCTCAAGAGATAAATAATTAATATATCACAACTATTTGGATTTTGCAATAAACAAATATTTTTAATAAAACATATATAATTTTTTTTTGAAATGTTAAATTTATCAATCAACAAAAAAAAATACTTACAAAAGTTTGATCAAATCTGACTTATGAGTTTATTAATCATAAATATTTGGGTTTAGTAATGAATCCATATTATTTTTTTGTGGATTTGTTTTTATAGCTATCAATTTGAAGCTGCAAAACAATATCATCATGTGCCAAAGAAGAAGAAATACTAATGAAGATTATGTACAATAAACTATCTTAAATGTTATTTTGACCGAAAAAGGAAGGAAACAACTAAATGTTTCTTTGGATATCTGCTTTTCAATTTTTGCGTTTACATTTTTGGCGCGTTTAGCGTTTTTATAAATTGCAGTTCATGATAAGTTATGACTCTCAAGTACATGGACCTGAAACTTTAGGGGAGGTTAGTACAGGCCCAATTTGACTCATGATACCCAAAAAATGCAAACGGTTAAAACTAGCCCATGTTTTTTTTTGTCAAATACAGTAGTCAGTCAAATGAAAATAAGACTCCTTTGATTAGTTGAATTAGGGAAATGTTGAGTGCATGGTCGATTTGAAGTAACTGGTTCTTTAATTAAAAGGAGTTGATGACACGATAGTATGAAACTTTTCATATCATTTCCAGTCTGATTGGGTTCGAATCTCTATAGTGGGAGTTAAAAAGTGATTATGTGACCATTAGATTAAGAGATAAAAAAAAGCTCTTCAATTTTGTCTGTTAGATTGATCAAGAAAGAAACAGACTTCAAATTTAGACACATTTGAAAGTTTTAACTGCAAGAAAATGTTTAAAAAATCTATACGAATAGTCAGAAACTATAGACATTCTTCAAATGGTTGATAAAAAGACGATGTTAACGATTATTATTTTATGTTTCTGATTGTATAGATTGGTTTCAATATGCAGAATCATCATACTTACTAAACAATTATGACAAGTCGTTAAATTAAAAAGATTATCCGATGATTTAAGATAAAACTCATCATAATTATCTAGGTAATTAGTGTCTTTTTCATATACCATTACAAAGATTAATCATTAGAGTGGGTGACTATAATTTTGTATTGGGTTCATGCTGCATCACACATGATCCAATCATTTGGGGGTTTGACATTTCCTTAAGTAAACTTTTTAGTAATCAAAATTTCCGTTGCTGCTTTACAATTGTCGCTACCATCGTTATCTACTACTAGTTATTACTATTGATCCATAAAATTTTTAGAATTATAACTGAAAGGTTGCACACACACACACACACACAAAAGCATTATGACTGAAAGAACATACTGAAACCTGGAGAATTAAAAGCTTTCTCACATTGATTTCACAATTTTAGTTATAAACTCTCACTTAAACCCAACATTTATTAATTGGCCAATCCCGTGATATGTAAATTACTAAAATTAGCAAGGATTATGAAAAAAATTTCCAAAGAAAATGTGTAGTATAGTACTCCTAGTATAATTTATTTGCTCGTCGGGACTTGGGACACCTTAATTACACCCGTAATGATTATCAAGTAGGAGTAGTATACAATCAAATACTGGTAAGAACTCATAAATTAAATGCTTGACTTTTTGATAATCGAACAAAGTGAGCAACCACAATTTAACAAGTCATTATAAGACCCTCACAAGAACACAAATAGATGCTTTTGTAAATGCTGTTACAAATTTATTATATCTTTTGTCAACACTTACATAATATTTTATCAAAATATTACAATATCTAGAGAGGGTGGGAAAAAGAATTCATGGTAAGAAATGTCAATAGCGATATGAGATCAATGATTATATAAAAGATACCATCATGATCAGCACATGGCTTCAGAAAGGCCATGTGACTCCCTCTTTTGTGTCACCATTTCTTCAGGGCTCTTATCTATTCATAAATATGTCCATACTATATATTTAATGTTTGGATTTTTATATATAGTTCGTTAATACGACTAATGTATGAACAACTTTTAACATTCTATTATTCAGTAACAGAATATTGGTCTAATCATTTGTATTTCTCAATAATTAGAATGCATCTTGTATTTAAATATTTTTTTGGCCCTTTCAAATGTCCAAGCTATCGCGTTCCGCGTACGAATATGGACAGTGGACGTATATACTAACCGTCCGCAGTTGAGGACAAGAAGGAAATACTGAAAGCTACATTTGTGCTAAATTATAATTTTATTAAACAATTAATCGATTTCAAGTCCTAGACTCCTTAAAATGGCTAATCTATTGCATTAGTTTATAAGGACACTAAACGTATATCTTACATATTATTATGTTAAGCTAGCGTATCAAGATGTCGTAAGTTCCTTTAATTTAGGCAATTGTATTCTTTCAATTTTTGGTGTATCTTGGTGATAAATAAGCAAAATAATGACTGTGATAGGTAGAAATTGAAGTCTATGTAATTTGTTATGGCTAATTCACGTAAATCATAAATTAGGTATGACTTTATCAGATGAGAAAATGATGACAAAAATTACCACTATATAAGATAGAATGAACAGAAATTTTCTTATACAAGGGGAGATGAATTGACCATAAACTATGGTCCACAGTATAACAAACAAGTTAACCATGGTTAAACTCTTAACTTGAATATATACATTTGCGATAGTTCCCTTCAAAATGCATGTTTACAACATCCGTTTTGCAAGTGAGATCGTAAAATGAAAAATGAGACAAAGATTTGGTAAAAGCGTATGCAAGTTGATCTTAAAACCGATGTAGAGAATTTTGAGAACACGAGCCTCCAATTTTCTTTGGCAACATGAAAATCTATCTTAATATGCTTTATTCTTGCGTATAATTCTTGGTAATGAGAAGAGCTGCAATGTTATCAGTTATCACAGAGTAAGGTTGTTGTGTGAGGAGAACTACACCAAAATTATACGCAACCAAGATAAATATTAACATTTAAAACTTAATGAGGTCGTGACTGAAAAAAAAACCTAGCATAATTACAATTTTAAAATATGAAAATTTCAAATTTCAAATATTCTCAGTTTTGGTTTAAAATCCGCATAATGTTGGTTTCATAGTTAAAATCACAAAATTGTGTGATAAAGAGACGTTATTTCACTAGTGTGATTGGTAAAAATGTTTATGAATTACACAATCATTTCATCATTGTGCAAATTAACAATCATATCCTACATAGACAAAATGTTTAAAGCGAATTTATGTGGATTCTCATGAATCCACTTTTACCAAGATATCAGTGTTCCAATCCTAGGTCTCTCGTTTGATAGAGTGGAAAAGAACATCTTTCTTTAAAGTTGTGCTATCTCAAATCTCTAAAATCTTTATCGTCCTTTGTAATTTTATAACACTTTCTGGTACATTCTCTTAATCAACCAAAAAAAAGTTTGATTAGTAACCCAAAAGGTGAATGATGCCACAGTATCACATGTGCTTCTTCATACCATTCCAAAAGATATCTGTCAAATTAATCCAGCTTATTTCACTTTCATTCCTCGGATTATGTTTCAGCGTTTATGATTATGTGATTACTTTGTAATACCACTCAAGGGAAAATTAAGAAACTCGGAATATAAAGCCAATTAAACAACGGCTTTCTAAAAAAACTGGTGGCGCGAGAATGACCGGTGCATCGTAGATCGGAGGGCTGACGGTGGAAGGCATCTTTGTAATGAACGGTCGAGATGAAACCCATGAATGCAGGGATGTGGCTAGACAATGCTCACATGGACGAACGTGACCTTTAAGTGATTTGCCACGTCTGTCTCTAATCCAAAACCAAAATCGGTTTCCGACTATTGGATCTGGAAACCGGTTCCAATGTGTCCTACGGTATCGTACTTTTTGTCAGAAATTAATTGAGTTTATGAATAGCGTTAATTTTGTGAGTCAGCAATAATTGGTGGGGTAATGGGTGGGTCCATTAATCCAATGTCTTAATTAACTCCTAATCATTCAAAAAATTGTGTTTTCGAAAGGGAAATTTCAGAGAACATAACTTGAGATTATTAAATAGACCGACAAATGTAAACGATTGCGATTTCTTTTTCTTTAAAGGTAGCTAGATTATGTTTTCTTTTCACATCATAAAGAAACTATAAAATGTTTTAATGTTTCCAATTTTATCTAAATTCACAGATGATGGTTCGAATTAAAGTAAATAAACGAAGGATCGTAGACACTAAGACACGTGATAAAAAAAGCTACGTAAACATGTATTACCGACAATATACACGTAGCAAGGCAGTCATCTAGAAGAGAAAAGAAAAAAAAAAAAACAAAGAAGTTATATATAGATAAAATACTGTGACAAAAGTGTATGTATATACATACATTGCAAGGTTTGTGGAGAAACTATATTACAGTTATTACTATAACCGAGAGTCAGAGACTGTAAAGGTTTAATAGTTGTTGCCAAAAGAAAAAAAAAAGTGTATATCATGCTACTTTGTACTGTTAACTTCTAAGAGATTTATGTATTGTTTCATGTGACATTTAACCCATGTATCACTATATTGCGAATCTGTTGTACATTTGCATGCTTGTCAATCTCTTAAGTTTGATAGATCATACAAGGGGAAAAAAGATCATTAATACACTGGAGAATACAATATATATCGCAATGACATTTTTATATAGATATTTATGTTAATCTTGCCAAACCATATATGCAAGTTAGACGATGATGCTTTTCAGTTGAGATTGGCCGGGCGCGTAGACAAGTTAGTTTTAGGGCCCTTTAGACTTTAGTTTTATTTTATTTTTATCAGTATTGTTATGTTTTCAGTGTCGACACTACAGTATTGTTAAAGTTCCTTTATTGCACAGCAAAATCATTAAAGTATCACAATAGGGAAATTTTTTCAACAAAAACCTCAATAGTTTTTCTGGGGATAAAGAAAGGCATTGCTAGATAAAGAAAGTTAAACATTTTATACGTTACACGTACACATGTTACTGTAACAAAATGTATGTATCCATTCTCTTCAGGACTACAAGTTGTTCAACAAATGACTCGAACACGAAACGAACTTGTTTACGCAACAAACTTTATAACAAAAAAGATTAATTTATCACGTCCCTTAATTTTAGCCAAAAAATTGCAACAAATTCAGCATTATTATGTTATTACAAAAGTCTAATCATATGAATTGTATCACCTCAGTTTGTCAAAACATTATTCTTCAAATATGCATATTATATTACCCACTTGACATGTGTCTATATGCGCTTAAAATATCCGTGAAATTGAAAAATGAGCTTGGAACTAGAAAAATCAATTTTCCTTTTTAGTCCATTTTCTTATGTGATGCTGTTTAATAAGTTTAACATAGGTTATTCCGTACGCAGCGAAACATACGTAATGTATTAAAACCGATAGTGTATCTTTATACTAGCTTCTTTAGTTCGTTTCGTCGGCTCCATTGTATATCAGCTGCAACCATTCGAAACATAGGTGAAATAATGCACACCGGTGAATAAGAAAAAGGTGGTTGCCTAAAGATCTTAGCAAACTAGATATTAAACAATACAATCCAGAAACTCACAAGAGCTCACATATATAATTATAAAATGAACCAAGTTAATTTTGATTTAAATTTATCTATCATATTCCTATTCAATACATTAGGTAATTTGAAAATCTTTTCTCCTTTAGTATATATAAAAAGAATCAGAAAAGAGTGGGCCCTTCTTTATTAAAAACCAGAAATTAAAGGGAGGAGATTTTCCTATATAAAGAAGCCAAAGCCTTTCTCACCATTTTATCTCATCACCAAACAAAAACATTCAAATCTCATAAACACATTAATAAATAAAATCCTCTTGAGAGACAATAAAGAGAATGACACTTCTTCACTTGTCTCTCTCCCTCTTCTCATGTCTCTTCCTTGTCATAGCTCCGACCTTCATTGCCTCCTCTCATGTCTCCGACCCTGAACTCGTAGTTCAAGAAGTAAACGAGTGCGTAACAAAATTTCTAAATCTTTCACGAATTTATAAAAGTTACAACTCTCTAACATCAGCATTTTAACATTGTTGTGTATATATTTGTAGAAAGATTAATGCGTCTAGGAGGAATCTTGGTGTCCTCTCATGTGGGACCGGAAACCCAATCGACGACTGTTGGAGATGCGACCCGAAATGGGAAAAAAACAGACAACGCTTAGCAGATTGCGCCATCGGGTTTGGCAAACACGCAATAGGCGGCCGCGACGGAAAAATCTACGTAGTGACCGACTCGAGCGATAAAGATGCGGTTAACCCTAAACCGGGAACCCTAAGACACGCAGTGATCCAAGACGAGCCGCTATGGATCATCTTCGCACGTGACATGGTCATCAACCTGAAAGAAGAGCTGATCATGAACTCGTTCAAGACCATAGACGGCCGTGGAGTGAGCGTCCACATCGCCGGCGGCGCGTGCATCACTGTCCAGTACGTGACCAACATCATCATCCACGGCATAAACATCCACGACTGCAAGAAGAGAGGCAATGCCTACGTCAGAGATTCTCCGTCCCATTACGGATGGAGGACGGCGTCTGACGGTGACGCAGTCTCTATTTTCGGTGGGTCCCACGTGTGGGTAGACCACTGCTCGTTGTCTAACTGCGCGGACGGTCTGGTCGATGCGATTCATGGATCGACGGCTATTACGATCTCTAATAACTATTTGACGCACCATAACAAAGTGATGCTTTTGGGACACAGTGATTCGTACACGAGAGACAAGAACATGCAAGTCACCATTGCCTTTAATCATTTTGGTGAAGGGCTTGTTCAGAGGATGCCCAGGTAAAAAAAGTTAAAACTTGTTAGATTTTTTATAAATAAACCCTTGAATGTTTATATTATTTGAACTAAAACCCTGTAACTTTGGAAAATTGGCAGATGTAGGCATGGATATTTTCATGTGGTAAATAACGATTATACGCATTGGAAAATGTATGCAATTGGTGGGAGTGCGGCTCCAACGATTAATAGTCAAGGCAATAGATTTCTTGCTCCCAATGACCATGTCTTCAAAGAGGTAATTGAGAGTTAATTTTGAATCATATATACATATATTTCTATTTTCATATATATATATATATATTGGAGACTGATTTCAACTGTGCTTTGAAAAAAAAGGTGACTAAATACGAAGATGCACCACAAAGCAAATGGAAGAAGTGGAATTGGAGATCAGAAGGCGACTTGTTCCTTAATGGTGCGTTTTTTACGCCCTCGGGTGGAAGGGCCTCTTCAAGCTATGCAAAGGCTTCGAGTCTATCGGCTAGACCATCCTCGTTGGTGGCTTCCGTCACAGGCAATGCTGGTGCTCTCTCTTGTAGAAAAGGATCTCGGTGTTAATCCGATCCATCTACTTAAGGTATAATGCAGCTAATCAAACCCAAAAAAGAGGATGTGTTGGTCCTCCTATGTCAAATTTTCGTTACCCTTTAGTTTTATTATGGGGTATGGGGGAGGGTTAAAGTTGTAAGTTGGATTTGATGTGTATACTAAAGTATTGTATGGATTCCCTTTGGACCAATGGGTTTCTTTAAAACTTTTTGGAGTAGGGACCAATGTATGTTGTGGTGGGGATATATATGTACAAGTGCTGCAATATTGTTGATTACTATTATATTGTAATAAGTTAAATCGACATCATAATTATCAACATCCGTGTGTTAACAGTTTTTACATGTAAATTAGCGGCTATTGTTAATGCCACAACAATACAACTACAAACCAATAAGCTATATAATATATCATATATTTCATGATATGTAAATTGGCTGGTTACAAAAAAGAAAAGGAAAATAATATTGTAATGTCCATCTATTGCAAACAATACCTTAGAAAGTAGAAACCAAAAGATAAATCATAATTGAAAACCAAATTAATGACTGGATATTGTATATATTGTAGCCTCGTAGAGAATATATATATATATATATATATATATA
>OVBI01002552.1:0-19024 GCA_900406495.1 Sisymbrium altissimum | reverse complement strand
TAGTACTTTTTCAATAATTACACCACTAACAACAAAATATTTTCTCAAAAAACATATAATTTTCATTTTATATTTATATAACATTGGAAGATTTCAAATAATAGACTAAATTATAAAAAGCTATACAAATAAAAATTTTGAAAGCTTCAAAATTATTATTGTTTTAAATGATGAGGGAATTGATATATTACAAAAAAAATTATATAGTAAATGAACATATAATTTTAGATTTATATTAAAAAGAATCTAATTGTATCAATAAAAGCATTAACAACATACTTAAAATCTTTTAAATTTTATATTAGTAAAAAAAATAAATCATATACACTATATATAACATAACTTTACTAATTCAATTATTTTTATTATTGAGTAAAAAATATGGTATATTATTTCTATCTTAATTTATTACTAAATTGATATAAATAAGCATAAATAAAATTATTATATGTTTATTTAATTTAATCATATTTGTGATTATTTATTTTATATATATTATTTTTAAGTTAGTTATAAATGATTAATTGTTTATTACCATAATTTAGTTACTGATTGGTATAAATACAAATCAAATATTGATATTGGTTCATTTTAGGAAATAACTAATAAATCTTTGAATTATTTTTGCATATAATGAAATTTATAATAAATGTATATGTGATAAATATATCTGATAATTATGGTAAGTTAATACTAAATAATAATTTGTATTAATATACTAAAATTGCCTTTTCCTTTTTAAAAAAAGATATATTATTATATCATAATTTATTTAATATAATATTAATAAACTAAAAATATTTATAATTTTTATGTTAAAGCTATTATATTTTATATGTGAAAAATAAAACCTTAAAATATATATAATAGAAAATTATGTAAGTACAATATAATAAAATGTTATAACTCTTTATTGTAATTAATAAATATAATGTGAAGTGAATAAGAATATATGTTTTGCATATAAAAGTTATTAAATAAAAATGTAAAATATATATTTAATAGAAAATAATTTTTATTATATTGTTCAGATACATAATTAAAACTATATATATTATGTAATGTATGAATTAATAAATAACATGTATTTTAGTTAGAGTCCATAAAATATATCATAGTTTGAGTTACACAATATAGTTATGAATAAATTTATTATATATGATATAATGGCATTATATATAATTAATCTAGCAAAATATGATATTTTTTACTTGAGACTTAAAAAGCTCTTTAGTGATGACACATCATCATGACACTCATGTAATAAACACATGATGATAAGGTTATTCATTTTTTAGGATCCTCAAATAATATATAGGGGATATCTTAATATACCAATAGTTTTTTCAAAAAGGTGATTTAAGCAAATATAAATTTGATTTGCTTGTTGCAAGTAAAGTAGAATAACCATTGGATATTCTGGGCAACAATAAACCTAGGAATTAGTTTTTTTTCTCTCTTTTTTTTTATTTGATGATAAAAGCGTTTTATGCTATATTATATTAGAAACGTATTTAAAAAAATATGAACAAAAAAAAGATAAAAACCTAACTTGAACTCTTCATGATTATATAAAAAGATATAAAATAATTAAAAGGATAAATAAAATTAAAAAAATATTCAATTAATTTTAGTTTAATATATTCAATTGCATTATATGTGGTGGAACTGATTTTAATGTGATTTATTAAGGCGTAAAATGTGGTATCTCTAAAGAATATGTCTCATCCTACTTTCACTTAACGAATACTCTAGTTTGGTGGGAAGTCTGACACATGTGAATCCTTTCAAAATAAGCGTGTGTGACGAATATAACAACGCGTATTCAAAACCTAAAGGAAGTCTTCATATTCGTGAAAAAAGTAAAGAGTTCTAACGCAATCCAAAAATGGCTCACATATATAGAAATATACTATCTTCCAAAAGAGAATCCCGACCCGCTGATGATATCCTCACACTTAACACCCCCAATCACCACCCTATAAATGCGTTCTTGGTTGAAATGATGTTCTTATTTAGACATAAGAGAGTCTTCGAGAGGAAACTCATCTTTTTTCCTCCATTACACCCAGTAACTCACATTGTTTAATAAGTACAAGAACAAGAATCCCAGGTACCCCCATCCCAACAGGTGCTAGTCTGGCTACTTCTCATTTCCCTTTCTCCAGAGGACGAATGCTGACCCCCGCTCGAGCGTTATTCAAGGAGCTGACAAAAAACTTCTGAACATTTGGCGTTAGAATAAATGGGGGGGGGGGGTTAGGTGAATATCCCAAAAAAATCAAACAGAAAGCCGGCGATGGCCCTCTCTGCAACAAATACTAAGCGTAAAGAATTAAAATAATGAATTAATAAGAAGATTATGCAGAAAATGAGTCTTCAACATTCAAAGTAAAATAGGATGGACCGAAGCAACCCAAGATACAAAAATTAAGTTCAAAAGAGGATGCAAAACTGTCTGCTTGGCACTCGAAGGTCCAGAGCTCGTTCTCCTGAAGGTAAAGGTGATATTAGACATGCGCGAGAAACTAGTCTGTCAGCTCAAAGGCGCAAACACGCAAACAAGCAAACAAGCAAAAAGACATAACCCTGGAAAAAGAGGTTGGAGCTTATGCCGGTGGAAGCGATTTATTTTGAACATCTAAGAAGCTCTAAGTGGTCGGGACAAGCCGACGAAGGACACCAACCCAGCTGAAAGATCAGGATAGGATGGTTCCTGATCAGTGTCTCCTTATCCGTCGACGTCAACCGGGACATACTTCATAGTTGTGCTGGAGAAGAAGCACAACCAGGGACAGAGACCACCAAAAGAAACTTCTTGGCCGAAGAACTGGTGGAGGCTCCAACACAACAATGTCTGGTCGAACGCCATGAGGGTGGGCTTACATCAGGGTGACGCGAGGTACAATCAACCAGTCGAGCTCCCTTTGTATTTGGTTACTATTAAGGAATTCAGGGAAGATATCTCTTGTGATATAAGATATTTTTGTGTGGCTTACAATGTAGTAAATAAATCATATTTTTTATTTTTAAAATTACTGAAATTTCATTACCAGGATATTAAGAAACTTGAAAATAAAATCTAAAAAATAATATATGTTATTTTTGTTATTTATATGTATCATGATTATTTTGTATCATTATGTATTTTGAACAAAATTAAATCCTGTCTTTTTTCAGGTCAGCTCTGGTTTAAAATTTTGGATCCATATTTTTGTCCACACCCACACTTACACATATTCTTTTATCTTCTCTATTAACATTGGTTTTCTTGGTTATTTATATGCATCATGATATATTTTGTATCATCATGTATTTTGGCCAAAACCAAACCCGATTTGAACTGATTTTTTCAGATCAGCTTCAATTTAGATTTTTGGATCCAATATATATATTTTTTCAAAAACTTTTGATTGCATTAATTTAACTTTTTTTTGTGTTTTACGGTTTACAATCCAGTTTAACCGGCTTCAACTCTTCCCAACAAAAATTCCAGAATTGAGTCTGGTTTAACAGAACCAAAGAAATTAAAAGACACAACCGAACCAGACCAAAGGTAAAACCAGGACAAACCGGAGATGATGAACCAACACACGAGAACCCTGATTGGTAACGCCACCGCAAGAACTCTGGCGAGAGAAAGATACCACCTAGAGCGTGCTGGATCCGGCATGAAAGACTCAAGGCAAGCAACACAGGACCATTGATGACTTGAGAGCACCGAAGAGAGACTGACACAATCATTTACCTGAGGAAGAGACAACTTGTGGAACAGGATCTCTGGCGAGAGCCCTTGGAAAGCCGAGCATAGGGAGATCGACTTTGGAAAGCCGAGCATAGGGAGATCGACTCACAAAAGATGAAGATGGAGAAGGAAATGACTTATTACACCCGAAGGAACAATGCTGAGGAAGGAGAAGAGTGCTCTAAGTTAACCAGCCACCGGGAAAACTCCTCTGATCGGGAGCACTGCCGTCCTCTAGCAGGACCGCATCATAATGGCGACATCTAGTGACTACCACCCCTAGAGATCACATCCCGCACTGCTGGACTCACGGCCAAACCACCACCACCACCGGTCACAAGGCTCACCAGATCTAGAAGAACACGAAGGGACAGAAGGAGTAGAGCATGTCATCACAGCCAGTCCTCGTAGCCGAAGACCAAACCGCCACCACAACCCACCACGACACGCACTACAGTGCCTACTTTGAGAGGAAGCTAATGAAACATGGGTTTCCAACCCTTAATATTATTAACAATTTTTGGCCCCAGTTTATAAAAAATATCTTTAGTGTACTGGTTTAAATATCACTAAATAAGTGACTTGTCACTAATTCAATTAGAGAGAAAATAATCTAATGATCTATGACTTTTACCCACACCTACACCCACATATATTTATTTATCGTTTTTTTTAACATTGATTTTCTCGATTATTTCATTATTTGTATATATCATTATATTTTTTTAAATTCTTGTAGTTTAGATTAATGTATCTAGCCAGCATTTTTCTTTTGGGGGCAAAAATCAAGTCTTTGTTTTTTTTTTTTGTTAAAAGGCGGACTTTTCAATCAAGCTAAGGGAGAGAGAAAGGAGGGAGAGAGAAAGGAGAGCGAGAGAAAGGAGAGATTCCTCGTTGCGGTGAGGTTAAAAATATAGAATACTTTCTCATTTTCCCTTTCCATTAAATATATAAAACCCCTTCCCTATTTCATAGTTGCTCGTGGAGAGTATTCGTAAAATCAGCCCCCACCAACCCACTCGACGGAGTCTCCAACGCCTTCCTTCCTTCCTTCCTCTCCACCAAACCTCTCTCAGATCTCCAAACGCCTAACAAGATGCAAAGCTCCGCCGTATTCTCCCTCTCTCCATCACTCCCTCTCCTTAAACCACGTCGTCTCTCCCTTCGCCAATCCGTCATAACCGCTTCCTCCACCTCTTCAAATTTCAACGATCTCAACGTCTCTCCTCCAAATGCTATCTCTATTCCTTCTTTATCCCGTCGATCTTGGCGTCTCGCTTCGTCCGATTCGCCTCTTCGTGCTTGGTCTGGTCTCCCTTCGATCTCCTCTTCTTCCTTCGACACCAACCGTTTCAAAACTTCTGCTACTGCAGTTCCTGAGAACGCTGAGGAAGGTGAAGGGAGTGGGAAGCTTACCAAGGTTCTTGAGCTTGGTTTGTTGTTTGCGTTTTGGTACCTTTTCAATATCTACTTCAACATCTACAATAAGCAGGTACGTTTTAGCTTTTTTTTTGTTTACAGCTTCATTTTAATATGAGACTATTGTATAGATACGATGGAGAATTCATAAATTTGATTATATCCTTCATTTATTTGAAGCTTTAGAGAGATTTGTAGCTTTCTGGCTTGCTGATTTTGATTTCTTGAGAGATTACACTGTTTACTTTGGTGATTTCAGTGTTTTGTGTAGAAATTGAGTGATTATTTGAGTGTTTTGTTTATAAATTGTTTATTTTAGAGATTTCAGCGTTTTGTTACAATGTGGAGATGATTTAATTATATCATAAGAAACTGGAGAGAGATCATTAAAAAAAAAGAATTTGGAGAGAGAGTCGTAGCTTTCTTGATTGCTGATTTTGATTTCTTGAGAGATTATACTATTTACTTTGGTGATTTCAGTGTTTTGTGTAGAATTGGATGAAGAATTTAAGATTTTATTTTTGAACACAAGAATTTGAGATTTTATTTTTGAACACAAGAATTTGAGATTTTAATTATTTCATAAGAAACTGGAGGGAGATTCGTCGCTTTCTTGATTGCTGATTTTGATTCTTGAGAGAGATTATATTGTTTACTTAAGTGATTTTAGTGTTTTTGTTTATAAATGGAGATAAAAATTGGATAAAGAATTTGAGATTTTAATTATATTATATCATAAGTAACTGGGGCGATATCGTTCTCAAAAAATAAAAAGAAAATAAAGAAACTGGAGACTGGAAAGGGATTTGTTGATTTGTTGATTTCTTGAGAGATTGCATTGTTTACTTTAGTGATTTCAGTGTTTTGGTTGGAAATGGAGATAAATATTATATGAAGAATTTGAGATTTTAATTATACCATAAGAAACTGGAGAGAGATAGTTCCAAAAAAAAAAAGAATAGAAACTGGAAAGAGATTCGTCGCTTTCTTGATTGCTGATTTTGATTCTTGAGATATTACATTGTTTACTTTGGTGATTTCAGTGTTTTGTTTAGAAATGGAGATAAATATTAGATAAAGAATTTGAGATTTGAAGATTGTACTGAAGGGAACTTCGTCGCCTTGATTGCTGATTTGATTCTTGATAGATTGCATTGTTTAGTTTATTCTTAGATAGTTTTATGTGGTACATGTTTACTTTAGTGATTTCAGTAAATGGAGATAAATATTGGATGAAGAGTTTGTGATTTTTAAATTATATCATAAAGAAACTGGAGGGAGATTCGTTCCGCTAATTCACGTTTATGTTTTACTGTTTGATTATGAGATTACCAATACTAGTTCTTTGTGTCTTATGCCTTGCTTCTTTAATATGAGTCCAATGTTTCGCTTTCTGTACAGGTTCAAGTTTTTCAGTTTTAGATTTATTTTGACTATGACGGAGAATTCCGATATTTGATTGTATGTATGAAACTGGAGGGAGATTTTGACCCTACTGATTGTTTTATTGTTTTAATCTGAGGGAAGAACCAATAGTAGTTTCTTGTTTCTTGTTCCTGCAGGTGTTGAAAGCTCTACACGCCCCAATGACTGTCACTTTGGTTCAGTTTGCTGTCGGTAGTGTCCTCATTACCATCATGTGGGCTCTTAACCTGTACAAGAGGCCAAAGATCAGTGGGGCTCAGGTGTTTTTTTTATTTTGTTTTGTTCAACTTGGAAACTGTTATTGATCACTTAAAAGGTTTCTTATATTGGAGATATGTCACACCCTCTCAGATATTAACTGTTTTTTTTAACCTCGATAGTTAGCGGCCATCTTGCCACTTGCAGTTGTGCACACACTTGGTAATCTCTTTACTAACATGAGTCTCGGGAAAGTCTCCGTTTCGTTTACTCACACCATTAAAGCCATGGAGCCTTTCTTCTCGGTTGTGTTGTCTGCTATGTTTCTCGGAGAGGTGAGCTCTTCTCTATTTGTGTCTTTCATTCTCATCTCGGTTTTGATTGATGATCGTACCTTTCTTGACTAGGTTTGCTACGGCCTGGCCTAGTTCATGCTAATCAACATTGGTCACTGCCTCTGTTGAATTTTTAAACTTTTTAAGCTTAATTTGTTTACTTCGTGTTCAGGTGCCTACTCCATGGGTAATCGGTTCCATTATACCAATCGTTGGTGGAGTTGCACTTGCTTCAGTGACAGAGGTCTCATTCAACTGGTAGGTTTGTTCGAGAATCGTGACATTATCTATTCGTCTGCTAATCAGTGCAGATGTTTACTACATTTACTTGTTTTGTTGTGGCAGGGCTGGCTTTTTGAGCGCAATGGCTTCAAACTTGACTAACCAATCCCGTAACGTACTTAGTAAAAAAGTCATGGTTAAGAAAGATGTAAGTTCCCTGAGCATAAATCAAAATCTTGCTCAACATATTGTGGATTAAATACATGTACAAAACTTGATGTTGCGTCTCTGCAGGATTCTTTGGACAACATCACCCTCTTCTCTATAATAACGTTGATGTCGCTCTTTCTCATGGCTCCTGTTACTTTCTTCTCCGAAGGAATCAAGTTCACTCCGTCATACATCCAATCAGCTGTGAGGATTTATATATTGCAAAATTATATTATGTATCCTTTACACAAATGTATTCTTTTTCTAAACGAAATCCGTTTTACTCTCTTTTTCAGGGTGTGAATGTTCAACAAATCTATACAAAGTCTCTTATTGCTGCACTCTGCTTCCACGCATACCAGCAGGTGAGCTTTTTTCTCTCTTACTGATTTTATTGCTTTGTCTTGAGCATATAAAGGTTTCTTGAAATGATGAAATGCGGAAAATACAGGTGTCGTACATGATACTGGCGAGAGTATCACCGGTTACACATTCTGTAGGAAACTGTGTGAAGCGTGTCGTGGTTATCGTGAGCTCTGTCATCTTCTTCAAGACACCAGTCTCGCCTGTTAATGCTTTTGGTAATATCCAGTCTCTTATTCTTGGCTGGCTAGTGACCCATCTTACACAATCTTTGGAAGCTCATTGTTGTTGTTTTCTCGATCTTGCTTTGCTGTAGGAACCGGGATCGCCCTAGCGGGAGTCTTCTTATACTCCAGAGTGAAGCGTATCAAGCCAAAGCCTAAGACTGCTTAAGCAATTATCTGCTAATGCTTCCCGCGGTTTGGATCTATATATATTACAATTTTCTTGAGCTGAAGTTTTTCAGATAGATGGTTTTATTCTTTTGCGGGTTCTTGATACGTTTTCTAAGTTTTTCATCGCAGCCATCGCTTTCTTAGAATTTAATTTGAGTTGTTTGTTATCTTCGGTGACCAGACACAGCTAAACCCTTAAATATTTTACAGTTTCTCCAACAATAATTGGTCCTGTTAGTAATTCTCCTAAACCACCATTGACAGAAATGAGGTCAACGTTTCTACACTGCCGATATATTTGGTGCATAATAGAAACTGTAGAGAAGCAATTAAAACTATATTTTTTCCATCTTAATGTCTACCAAATTCTGATATTTGGATATTATGAGTCATTATTTTAACAAACTTTTAAGTTAATGAAAATAAATTTTCTTAATTTGTTAGATTTTTTTTTTTTTGAATAGAAAATGTATTTATAGATTTTTCATAGTTTGAGATGTGTTTAAAGTTCTAACGAGGTGGTTTCCTGCCTCATTTTGTTATGTTATGCAAAAAGTTATGTTAAAATTTGTTTAAAGATGAAAGCCTGAATTCATGTAGTATTTTAGATTTTTGTTTCATTTGTTTAAATAGGTAAAAATTAAAATTACAAAATAATTATTTTTAATTTAGTTTTCTTTGGGTTTGATTCTACAGTTTTTAATTTGGTATTTTGAATTAAATTTAATAAAAATTAAGTTATAAACATTTTCTGGGACAACTAAAAACTTCATTTTTAAATTATATTTCTATTTATAATATATATATATATATATGTTTAAAATTATAATATTCTTATTAGATTTTAACTCAAATAAATCAAAATTTTGAAAACTCAATTAGTCGATTAATGGATATAAGTGCAATTTCAAACATTAACCATCTCTTTATCTTGTAACTAAAATATTTAATTTCGTTTTAAATCAAATAAATTCAAGAAAATTTCGACTAATCGTCTATTTACAGCAATTAATAGATTAAATTATAATTTCATTCATCAAACTTTCCATAAAATTTTGATATATGGTTAATATTATCATTATAGGTAATTATATGAAATTTTGCTATAATTTTTTATTTTGAATTAATGTAGAAATTTTTATATAATTGAAATTATATTTGTTTAGAGTTTTAATGATAATAATGTAAAATTTATGATATGTAGTCAAATCTGGTTATTACTTTATTTTAAAAATTTTACCAAAAATTATAACTTTTACCATTAAAATTGTACATATCATAATAAAATTCAAGGTATATCATATTTTGATATATGATTAATATATCAAAATAAAATTTCATTTATCAAATCATCCTTAAAATTTTGATATATGATTAATGTTATCATTGTAGATAATTATACGAGATTTTGCTATTATTGTTTTTAAAAATATTAATGTGGAAAATTTTCTATAATTGAAACTATATTTTTTAGAATTTGAATACTAATAGTTTAAAATTTATGATATGTAGTCAAGTTTGATTACTACTTTATTTTAAAAATCTTACCAAAAATTAAAAATTTTACCTTTAAAATTGTATATGTCATAATAAAATTAAAGTATGTTATATTTTCAATAAGTCATATTATAATTTTTCTCTTAAAATGAATGTGATGATGACACTTAAGCAAATTACTTCTGAAATATAGAATAGAGGATAATATAAATGTATTATATCGTTTTCTAAATTTTAATATATTCTGAAGATTGATGACATTTTGAAATTTTTTTCTTTTTCATTGTTTATTATATAAAAGTCAGAATTTTAGATGTTTTCTTAATTTTATTTTGGGAAAAACATCATAAAAATTCCGAATTTTGTAAAAGTAAATGTTTAATTCATTAATTTTCAAAATGTTATTTAAATGTTTAAATTTTTATTAACTTCATAACTAAATAATTAATTTTTGTTGATTTTACCATTTGAAGCACTTAAAAAAAAAACGAAAATTCATTTCTAACATTAACTTCTTGTTAACAGTTTATATTAAGAAAAAAATCAAAACATTGTCATTTTTCTATACGGTTTGATTGAAGTTTTCCTGTAGAGTTCTATTATCTAATTTTGTCATTGGTCTTTATGTCATGGTTGGAGTGGTCTTCAACAGATACTGGTTTCTGGTTGATTCTTGAGATTGCAACACATATGTAAAACTGGCCAATATAAAACTGACCCCAATAATTAAAAAAGTAACATAATAAATATTTTGAGAAGATTTATTTTATTACAATTATTATTGACTTATTTTTAATATATAAATAGTTAATGATGTTGTGGAATTCAAACCATAAGTACTTTATTCAGTATATAAATATTTATAGTTAACAAAAAAAATTACAATTTTTAGTTATATAAAAATTCAAATATACTATTAATGAAAGAATTAAATAATATAAATCATTTATTTAGTTAATCCATTCTACAAGAAAACTACTTAACATTCACTTTTTTGCTTAATAATTATTTTTTGTATTTTTATCTAAAATTTTATCTGTTTTTCTACGTTTTAAGTTTTATTTCATATTTTTTTCTTAATTTATAAAATACTTGTGGAATTCCATCATATTACACATTACCAATGAAAACTCTAATATATCAATTATTTTGTATTTTTGTTGGTTGCAAATGCGTCTTACTTGATACAACAAAATAATACTGATCCTAACTAACAGAAATTTGATGTTAAAATGCATTGATTAAGTAATGATTATATTTACAATTTCAAATGAAAAGGCTATTGGAAACGTAAAATAACTAAACATTATAATTATGATTTCAATATATATTTTTCTTGAACCTACATATATATATATATATATATATATATATTATAACTTTAACAGTTATTTGATATTTTATTATTTCTTCCGAAGATTGTTTTAATTTTATGATGAATTTATCATCTTTTAAGAAGTACAAAAAAATTTTAGTAAAGAAAAAAATAAAATTTCTAAAAGACAAAAAAATAGATAAGGTTTTTGTGTGAAAATAGATAACCAAGTCTTTGAGCTGTTATTCTCTAAAAATTAATTATTTTTTCTTATCAAGTAGCGTTTTTGTGTGTGGGTGTAATAGATAACATATGTTTGCTATGAGAAAGGTGAAGGAGAACTAGATTTTATTTCTTTCACTAAAAAAAAAAAAACGAGATTTCATTTCATTTAAAACTGATGATCAGCTACCAAAGCTATATACAGGTGGTTGACACAAATTAAATTAAAAATTTGATAGGAAACTATAAGTGATTGGACTTAAACCAACACTACCTAATCGTATTATACACTATTTAATTAAACTCCAATTATTTAATTTATATTGATTTATAATTTATCTTCAATTCAGTTTTTCTTAGTAAGATAGAATGGGCATATGTAAAATAATTTTCGACTATACTAACTAATATATATCATATATCATAATTTTGAAGTGAATATTTTATATTGAAGATATATTTCGTAAACATATGTTCTTTTAATAGTAAATCAAATTTGGTAAAATAATAGTAAATAATATATTTTAAGAAATTAACATATCATAAAGAAATAAAAAATATATTTATATTGGTCTATCAAATCTAGAAAAATAAATAAATAAATAAAAAGAATTAGCGCAGTCCAAAACGTAAATTAAATAAATAAAATGAAGATAATAAAAATGGAAAAATAAAAAATGGGACTCAAAACGTTTAAAATAATATGAAATAAAATCTGATTGGAATAAAGAAAATTAATACGAAAATAAAAAATAACAAAAAAAAAAATAAAAATGAAAAAAAAACAGTAAACAACACCAAATAAAAAAATCAAAAAGTAAAAAAGGTAAACGAGAAATTATGATAGAATTTAACGAGAATGAATCATAATGAGAATTTGAGAATAAAAAATATATCCCATTTATGTGTCACTAAAATTCTCAAATATAAAAGGGAAATATTGCGAAGAAACGAGATCTAAACAATAGTTAAATTAATGAAGAAAATAAAAATTTAACTATATTTTATAATGGTTAAAAAATAAAATAAGAAATATAATTAAAAATAAACTAAATCCAAAGTAAATTATACTAATATGTTAAATTACAAAATGATTCTATACAAAAATGTAGAAAATATATAAGGTGAGAAATAAAATATGGATTGTGGGAACGGGATTTCACACAAAGTATTTTTGGAAAGTGAATTTGATAATTAGGTCCCAAAAGTTCTGGAATGAGAAACCTCTTAAAAGATTTTGGTAAATTTTCGCAAAAGTGAAGAATAAGAAAAAAGGAAAGATGAGAATACGATTTTATTGCTAAATCTCGAATGAATAGTGTATTACGAATGTCTTGAATGTGTTACAAGATGTAGAGATCGATCCTTATTTATATTAAGACATCCTAAGTCCTAAACAGCATAAATTTCGATGTGGGACAATGGTCTTTTCCTTTTTCTGACGACTTTTCCATAAATCTTCGAGGAAACTTCTATAACCTTCCATAAGTCGGTTTCAGCCTTTGTCGGTCCATCTTTCCAGCCCGGCCCAATTCTATCCCTCGTCTTTTGGTTCAGTGGTTCTCTCCGGTTTGTTTTAAGTTAACATTTCTGTTGTCTTCGATAGATGAAACATCGCGATGTTTCTAGAAACTTACGAAAACATCGGTATGTTTACGAAAAGACCCTGAAGACAAAAAACGAAGCGAAATGAGACGAAACAAAAAGTGTCAGCCAGCTCGGTCAGCCTTGGTGACAGAATGTACCGAGCTGGCTTGCTTCCAGGTCCATGATGTCGTCCAGCTCGGTATACAGGATGAGAGGAGATCTTCCGATAAGTCGTGGGATGCGTCCAGCTCAGTATGCTGAAGGGTGTAGGCCAGCTCGATATCCAGAAGGGTGAATTTTACCGAGCTGACTGACATATGTCGTCCAGCTCGGTAGCTTTGGTGAAGGAAACAACGAGCTGGCTGCTCCAAGCTTCCTGTACCGTGCTGGATTGCAACATCCAACTTGTGGATGATATAACTTTCTCGTATGAACTCCGTTGGATCCGATTCTTCTTCTGGGAGCTTCATAATTGAGTGGAGAACATTTTAAAAGTGGTTTCATGTTCAAAAGTCTTGTGGTTTGGAAGATACACCTCGATCATTGGACACATATCCTTTTCAGCTTAGAACTCTCAAAAAGTGTCGTCCAGCTCGGTTTCCAGGAAGGGAAGGATTCTACCAAGCTGAATGCATCATGCTGTCTAGCTCAAAATCAAACAGGGTGGATGATACCGAGCTGGATGCATCATGACAGCCAGCTCGGTAGACTGGTACCGAGCTGACTGCTCTGTGCTGTCCAGATTGACGTTATGTGGTAAATGCTTGGCAAAACATGCATCCAGCTCATGTATGTCAGTCAGCTCGGTAGGATTGCTGCCAAAATACCGAGCTAACTTTCCTGCAAGCTTGGTTGATTGTCTTTTACTCGAAAAATCGTAACTTTCATCGGTTTATCGGAGGAATCGTTCAAAGGATGAAATGATCAGCCGAACGTGATGAAGAGATGTCAGTAAGCTCGGTATCACTGGCAGGTCTTGATACCAAGCTGGCTGTCTTGATACCAAGCTGACTGTCTTGTTTTGTCCCGCCGATCGTCCTTTGTTTGATGAATTGCGAGTTCATCGATTTCTCAGAAAATCTCTCGAAAGACAGTATTTCTTACTTTCTTCGCAGAGTTGTCGACAAAGTGGTTCAAAATGAACTTTCTCCGAACTCATATCTAAATATGGAAACTCTTTTTCGATATTCAAATATTTTAATAAATATTTTAATAGTTAATTCTGGAAATGTGGGTTTTGACCCCAACATTTAGCCCCCCAGCACGTCACCATTGAACATGATCTTGACGCAGCGATTAAGAAGTATAATACAGGACTAAAGAGCAAAAATGTTCTGATCCCCATATCTCGGGAACTTTGATTCCGCGACTTTGGAAAGTTCGTACGATCTTTCTTGGCGACAGAGCGAGTTTTTCTACCGAGCTGAGATTGGATTGAAGCGTTTCTTAAGCTGTTCCCAAGATTGAAAAGGAGACCAAGCTGTCTGCTGAAAGAAAGCTAGATGTTTCCTGTGCGTTTTAAGGACTGTCGGAGCTTAAGTGTCTTGTATGTGAAGTGAGGATCGGTTTTGAGGATACGCTTGGGATGTTGTATCATTAAAAACCTTTTACAAAGAAAAACCCTTAGGGAAAAAATGTAGTAAAGGAAAAGAGTGCAACGCGTATAAGGATTTGGAATTGACTTTCTGAAAAACTGTTCGAGTTAAGTTTTTCCAAAGAGATTTTTTCGAAAAACTGTTTAAGTTAAGTTTTTCGTAGAAGTTTTTCCGAAAAACTGTTTAAGTTAAGTTTTTCGTAGAAGTTTTTCCGAAAAACTGTTTAAGTTATCTCTATAGAGGTTCTTCTGAAAAACTGTTTAAGTTAAGTTTCTCCTAGAAGTTTTTTCCGAAAAACTGTTTAAGTTAAGTTTTTTCGCAGAAATTTTTCCAAAACACTGTTCGTGTTTGATTTTTTTGGTAAAATTTTTCCGAGAAACTGTTCATGCTAAGTTTTTCGAAAGTTTTCGTAAAAAGATTTCCGAAAAACTGTTAAGGATAACTTGTTCGGATGTTTTTCGCGCGAAACCAACTCGTGAACCATGAATATCGAGCTGGCTGCAAGGGATGGGTGTTCATGGGCTGAAATGCTTACTTTTGCCAGCATTTCCTACCGAGCTGGACGGTAGACAGCATGCTGACCGTCCAGCTCGGCTAGTTTTGGCTCCCATGCTCTCTTTCTTTGATTCCTTAGGTTTTTCTAGAAAAACTTAAGCGTTTCCAGAACTTTTTCGGAAAAAGAAAAATTATTATATATATATATATATATATATGTTTATATATATATTTTTTATTTTTTATTATTTAATTCTTTCCAAAAAACTGTTCACGCTAAGTTTTTCGAAACTTTTTTGCATGAAACCAACCCCATTATCTTATGTACCGAGCTGGATGTAAGAGTGGGATGCTCATGTGCTGAATGCTGACTTTGATCAGCACTTTTGTACCGAGCTGGATGGTAGGCAGCATGCTGCTTGTCCAGCTCGGTCGGTTTTTGGCCTGTTGGTCTTCTCCCTTGAAAACTGTAAGTATTTCTGGAGTTTTTTCGTAAAAGTTTCTCGAAAACTGTTCAGGATAAGTTTTTGAATTTTTAATTAACTTTTCTGGAAAAACTGTTCGAGATAAGTTTTTCGAAGTTTTAATAAAGTTTTTACGGAAAACTGTTTAAGATAAGTTTTTCCGAGATTTTTTCGTATGGAACTATCCTGCCCACCAAGTCTACCGAGCTGGCCGACAGGAAGGAGCTGAATGCTGACTTTGGCCAGCATTCCACCGAGCTGGACGGTAGGCAGCATGCTGACCGTCCAGCTCGGCCAGTTTTGGCTTGTGAGTCTCCTCCTTTGAAAACTGTAAGTTTTTCCGGAGATCGTTTCGTAAACGTTTTTCCGAAAGACTGTTTAGGATAAGTTTTTTGAAATTGTTAATAAAGTTTTTTACGGAAAATTGTTCAAGATGAGTTTTTCCGAGATATTTTGTACGAAACCAGCTTACCCACCGAGTCTACCGAGCTGGCCGACAGGAAGGAACTTTCATGTGCTAAATGCTGACTTTGGCAAGCATTTTCTACTAAGTTGGACGGCAGGCAACATGCTGACCATCCAGCTCGGCTAGTTTTGGCTTGTGAACCTCCTCCTTTGAAAACTCTAAGTGTTTCCGGAGATTTTTCGTAAAAGTTTTTCCGAAAGACTGTTTAGGATAAATTTTTCGGAATTTTAATGAAGTTTTTCTGGAAAACTGTTCAAGATAAGTTTTTCCGAAGTTTTTGGTACACGACCAACTTGCCCACCAAGTCTACCGAGCTCCCCGACAGGAAGGGGCTTTCATGTGCTGAATGCTGACTTTGGCAAGTATTTCCTACCGAGCTGGACGGTAGGCAGCATGCTGACCGTCCAGCTCGGCCAATCTTGACTTGTGAACCTCCTCCTTTGAAAACTCTAAGTATTTGCGGAGATTTTTCGTAAACGTTTTTCCGAAAGACTGTTTAGGATAAGTTTTTCGGAATTTTAATGAAGTTTTTCCGGAAAACTGTTCAAAATATGTTTTTCCGAAGTTTTTGGTACAAGTCCAACTTGCCCACCACGTCTACCGAGCTGCCCGACAGGAAGGAGCTTTCATGTTATGAATGCTGATTTTGGCAAGCATTTTCTACCGAGCTGATGGTAGGCAGCATGCTGACCGTCCAGCTCGGCCAGCTTTGGCTTGTGTGCCTTCTCTCTTCGATTCCTTATTCTTTCGGGAAAAACTTAAGTGTTTCCGAAATTCTTTTTGAAATAAGGAAATTGTTTCTTTACTTTTTATATAGCGGGACCCACGTTTCTTTTCTATAAATAGGCCTCTACCCCTCATTATTTCTCATAACTTCTCATTCTTAGTTTTTGAGAAAGAGCTCTGCCTTCTCTCTACTTTCTCTCTCTAAAAGTTGTTCTTGTGTTCTTGATTGTCCTTGAGCGTTCTTGAGGATCATGGAGTTTCGTGAGAGATTATTGGCTAATGTGAGGAAATCTTTGCTTCCTCCCGCTTCGTCTTCGGGTACCTCCCCTCACGATGAAGAGCTGATGATCCATGCTCTGACTGAGATGGACGTTGATGATACGGAAGGAACTTCGGGTGGTCCCGAGCCACAAGTGACCTTCCCTGACGAGGAAGGGGCTATTGTCGAGGTTGCTGTGGATGTTAAGAGGGAAGACGGCAATGTGCCTCCTATGCCAGTCCTAGCGATGCTTCCCCCACTTCCCCAGTTTGTAAGCAGATTGTAGCTGGCCTTGCTGCTGCTTCGAGCGCACTGAACGACGCTTGGAAGCCTCGGGGGACTAAAAAGAGCACACCCCTTCCTAAGAAGGGCTGTGCTCGCAGTTTTCCTAGCGAGAAGAAGCTGAAAAGTCCAGCACAGCCTATTCCTTCTTCGGAGAAGAAGGGGAGGATCCACAAGGTGATGATTGATGAGTCGAAGAATCTGTTTCGGAGCACAGTGCATTGCGTGGACCTCGTCTCGAAGATTAAGGATCCTGAAGACCGCTCCATCCGCTTTGAGACTTTGCAGCCCAGAAGGCACACTCTGACTTTGCTCAGTGCTCTATAAAGGTAAGTAATTTTTCTGTTAGTTGATGTAGTGCCTTGATATTTGCATGCTGATTATCCGTTCATTTTCTGCAGCACCTGCCCTTGTTTAACAAGGAAGTGCATGATTGCAAGGAAGAGATATACAAGGCAGGACGCAAGGAGGTTAATGCGAAACATGAGCAAGATCATCTCTGGGAAAAGCTGGACGCCTTAACCCTCGAGTAGGAGGAGAAGATGATGAAGCTTAGTAAGGAGGTGACTTATGCAAAGGAGGAGGCAAATGCCAATGTTCTTCGTGCCTCTCGTCTTGCCAACTCTAATGACGAGCTTACAGCCCGAGTCAAGGAGTTGGAGGACAAGCTTGCGGAGAAGGATGTTGCCTTCAGGGCGAAGAACAAGGGAGCTTGGCGCGATGGGTACAAGGTAGCCATGGACAAGAGTCGATCTGATGAGGACAAGGCTCTGGTCTTAATCAATCGATTGGTTTCGAGTCGTGATTCCGAGTCTTGATATGTGATAGGAGTGTGCAACTCTGTTGTGATTGAAATTTTTGACAGGATTGGTCCCAAGGAGATAGCGGAGGAGCGTGAGAAGAACCAAAAGCTGAAGGCAGATTTTAGCGGCTTTGAGGGCGCTGTAGATCGCGTGCTCGATGAGCTCCGTGGATGCCTTGCTCCTTCTTCCGGATCTTCAGCTTTGGCTTCTCGCTCTTGCGGAGATGTTTCTCTTGACAGCTCGGCCAAAGAGGTTGGTGTTGAGGATTTCGCAGGGACCAACATGGGAGTTGCAGGCCTTGGTGAGATGGTCGCTGAGAAAGCTGCGGAGGAGAGCCATGCTTAGATCCCTTCCTCCTTTATAGTTTATTGTTTTAGTTGTTTGCTGCTGGGTCCTTTGAGGCCCATGCTATGACTTTGGCCGGGCTTTGTCCCGATGGTTGTACTTGAACCTTTTTCATTTGATGCATTTCAGACTTTTCGTTTTTGTGATTTCTATGCATGCTTAAGGTTGATTTTTACCCGTTTTTTGTTAGGGCATGATAGAGTTTGGTATGTTATAATGTTAGGGAGTAAAGTAGCTCGGAGTTTAGTACTTACTCATGTTTCCTTAGCATTACGAAATGCTTAGAAGCATTGTAGGAGTTTCTTTTTAGCGTTGATATTTTCTCAGTGGGGACTTGTCACACCTTTGTTAGACGAGAATATGTTTGCGTTTTTATTAGGGTGTTAAGGAGTTCATCCCAGCGCTGCTTAGAAACGTTTTGGATGGGCTTATNGGGAACTAAGCTATGCATCTGTCTGGTTTTAGGGGTTGCACTATTTCGACTTATCTCCCCGTTTTTCGACTTTTTCGAAACACTTTACAATCTCGTTTAGTGGTATGCTAGATTGTGTTTCCGATATGTTAAAGACCAGTGTGCCAAGTTGGGCGCTTACTGGGTTAGTGATTTTGCAATGAGGATTAAGGCAGTGCGAGTCCTTACTTGCTAGCATGCCCCT
>OVBI01002551.1:0-19034 GCA_900406495.1 Sisymbrium altissimum | reverse complement strand
GAGGGACACAATCAAGTTGCTACAGAATCTAAAGCGCGTTTAAAACATGGCAGGCCAATTGGTTCCAAAGATAAAAACCCTCGGTAATCTAAGAAAGGTGCTGAAAATCAATCCGTGGTTAATTCCGAGGCAAATGGAACCCTAGACATAAGTGAACCGACGGTACCATACATTGATGCTCAGGACGCTGAGCCTCAAGGTCCTGAAGTTCCGGATAACAATGAGATCTCAATCAATTATGTTATGTCTGGGATACAATGGAATAGAAAAGATATCGATACCAATGATGTATTTGCATACAAGGTAGCACTTGAACTTATGATCGAGGATCCAGAACCCACGTCTATATTTGAGTGCATTCAACGAAAGGATTTGACTAAATGGAAAGAAGCCATAAACGTGGAGTTAAATTCTTTAAAGAAAAGGGATGTCTTTGGTCCAATAATTCGGACTCCCTATGATATTAAACCAGTTNTGGGTCTTTGTGAGGAAAAGAAATGAACATAATGAAATCGTGAGATATAAAGCACGGCTTGTTGCATAAGGATTCTCACAGAGACCAGGCATTGATTATGAGGAGACATATTCCCTTGTGGTGGATGCTACTACTTTCGATTCCTAATAAGTCTGGCCATAAGAGAGGAATTGGATTTGCGGCTAATGGACGTAGTGACCGCATACTTATATGGTCCACTGGATAGTGAAATTTATATGAGAGTACCAGAGGGTATTGAGCTCAAAGATAAGAGAAGTTCTCGAGAACAACATTGTATTAAGTTGAATAAATCTCTTTATGGATTGAAACAATCAGGTCGAATGTGGTATAATAGACTAAGCGAGTACTTAGTGAAAGAGGGCTATAAAAACAACCCCATCAGTCCTTCCATCTTTATAAAGAAATTTACTAAGGGATTTGTAATCATAACAGTATATATTGACGTCCTGAATATTCTAGGAACCTCTGCGGAAATCACCCAAACAGTCGAATATCTAAAAAAAGAATTCGAAATGAAAGACCTAGGCAAAACAAAATTCTGTTTAGGATTACAGTTTGAGTACATTAATAATGGAATCCTTGTGCATCAAATGGCATATACAGAAAAGGTACTCAAGAGATTTAATATGGACCAATCTCACCCATTGTCTAGCCCCATGTTCGTGAGATCACTCGATATAAAGAAATATCCTTTTGGTCCGAAAAAGGACGATGAAGAAGTCCTTGGTCCCGAAATGCCATATCTCAGTGCCATTGGAGCTGTGATGTATCTGGCGAACCACACTAGACCAGATATATCTTTTGCCATGAACTTGTTATCAAGATTTAGCTCATGTCTGACCCAAAAGCATTGGAACGGGATTAAACATATTGTTCGTTACCTACAAGGAATGAAAGACTTGGGTCTGTTTTATACTAACCGATCTAAAGAAGGTTTAGTTGGTTTTGCTGATGCAGGTTACCTTTCGGATCCTCACAATGCTCGATCTCAGACAGGTTATGTCTTAACCTACGTAGGAACAGCCATATCATGGCGAAATCTCATTTAATCATGCAGAAATCTTGGCTATTCGCGAAGCCAGCCGTAAATGTGTTTGGTTTAGGTTAATGACTCAGCACATTAGAGTGGATTGTGGGATGACATAAGGAAAACAGGAACCAACCGTCATGTACGAGGACAACGAAGCATGCATAGCTCAGCTTAAGGATGTTTACATCAAAGGTGATAGGACGAAGCACATTTTGCCAAAGTTCTTCTTCACACACGATTTGCAGAAAGGTGGAGAAGTTTAAGTATTACAAGTGCGTTCATGTGACAATTCTGCGGACCTATTCACCAAGTCGCTTCCAACCTCAACTTTCCAGAAGCTTATTTATCAGATTGGAATGCGACAACTAAAGGACATTCAGGGATGTTCATAATAGGGGGAGTTATACGTGTTGTACTCTTTTTCCTTCACCACTGTTTTGTCCCATTGGGTTTTCCAGATAAGGTTTTAATGAGGCAATATCCAAAACGTATTATAAGCTCTAATAGTTCTGACATCCAAGGGGGAGTGTTGTAAACCGAGTGGATTGTCATCACTATTCGGTCTGGAATCTTCCTAATCCAGTTTACTTTATTTCCTATTTGTATTAGGAGTAGTATTCTTTATTGTACTAGAATTATCTTTTATGTATTTTCCTTTATTTGTTAAGAAAAGAAAGTTTCCTTTTTCTTCTATGTATTGATCCTTATATATAGGACGCATCATCAAAATAATAAGAGACACAAATTCCATTTTAATTCTCTCTAGTTTTACAAAAGATATATGTGCGAAAAAAATTAATTTGGGCATTGATCACCCCTAGCTAGGAAATGATAAATGTGCAGTAGGAGAAAATCAATTTTTGTATATTCATAAAATGAAAATTTAAAACTATCATGTGTAGGCTGTAATAAATTATCTTGTAATGTAAGTTTTTATATTTTTTTTCGATATATAATATTAATTTTCATAACAAATCGAATATCTATTATTGTCACAAAGATATAAAAAATTACAAATTATGGATCACTTAATAAGTGGAAGAGGGTGAATATAAAGAGACCAGGGAAGAAGGAAGAGTGGCCATCCAACTGTCTCCATCAATGAAAGTTTTAGCGTTTATAAGAAATCTAACATCCGTAACAGAAAGATTCTTCTCCCATGCAACTCTTCCTTGCTTATTCGCTCCTTCTCCATAGCATTTTACCTCCGCAAATGTAATTTTATCCCTAAATTTGTTGTTTGCAATTCCATTATTATCATTTTATGTCAGCCAGATATGTAACAAATGCACATATATATTGTCAAAGAGAAAAACCATACGTACTCTTGGCCTTTATAATTCCAAGCATCCCATCCTTGAGGAACAATAACATTGGTCATGCTGGTTGCATAAAAGATAACTCTTGAGTAGCCTCGGTAAGCTCTTCCCAAGGATGCCGTACCATCTCCTTTAATCAGGCAAGATTTGAACACAAATCCACTTGTGTCTTGCTCGGTTGCCCTCCCTTGTGCGGTTATGAATCCTGGTAACATACTTCCTTTATTTGTTCTCACTCCTTTAACGTATATCACGCATCTCTGCATCCACAAACAAACACATTCCATATATTCATTCATTCTCATAATAAGTTAACCAGAGTTGCATACCGATTTTTCTGTAAAAAAATTAGCCTATTTCTAATTTTAGCTCGTGACCATATCGTTAATCTGAAAAATATTTCAAAATAAATGCATTTTGTCTGATTCGATTAACTATTGTAAGCTTAGGGCATCTACATCAGTTCAGAACCTTTTTTAAGTTTCTTAAAACTTTAGTATTAATAATTTTTGTATTGTTAATATATCATTTAATTTTAATATTGTAAATAAAATTGACATGTGTCTTGTATATAAAATTACCTCATATATAGATTGGCCAAATCCCCATATAAAATCGATGGCGCCTTCGATGTAACAGTTTTGGAAGTAGTGGCGACCAGTTATGTCACCGACTATGTCTTGGACACTGACGAAGTGGCAGCCATAGATCCAGGCTTTGTCCGCCAATAGTAAAATTGATGGAGCTACATCTACCATTTCATATGGTACTACTATTGGTTTTATACTGTTATAAGAATTCTGCGCAAACAGGATGTCAGTTTCACATTATACATCAAACAATAATTTTTTTCATATGATATCCACACGTGTAAAAGGAAATCCCAATAATGTATATAATCATAAAAAGACAATACGATGACTAGTATGTCACATAAATAATGAATAGGACCATACTAATAAAATGGGTTGAAGAGAATTTCTACTAATTGATAGTGAAACAGGAAAAAAATAGTTTTGTAGATTAATGGCTTTCCATTTCTTTTAATTCTATTTTAGCATGTGTGAGATCAGTTTTTAAAACATACAAAGACGTAAAAACTTAGTAAATGTTTGAAGAGATATGAACAGAAAAATTACTTTTTCAGTTTTTCTATATAACTTGAAAATGTGGGCAAGTAGTTTTGTTTCAAAAAAAAGAAACGAAAATTGGTGCTTCAAATTTTATTCACAGTTTAGACATGCAAACCTAGTTGAAGAGAAAACATTGATTTTGATAGCAATTATATGTACATACTCTAACCTTGAATGTAACATTGATAGCGACGAAGTATTCGGCGTTAACGATCATCGGACCACTCGAATCGGACTGTCCAGCATCATTATATAGAATTATCACTTTTGTTGCGGTGTCCCCCTCCATTACTATCTTTTGTTTTTCCTTCGGAATCACAATCTTTTCACTGCATCGACACACGTACATATGTATTGGTAACCCAACTAGAATAAACAAAGAATTTAATCGTTTGATATGATTCTTTTTTTTTTTTGACTTGTGTAAAGCTTCTCAAAAGTTACATGTATTGAAAGATGGAAGAGTGGAGATGAGAGCTTACTAGTAGACTCCGGGTTGAAGCTGTATCTTAATCCAATTACTGTTACCAGAGGGAATGGAGTTGATGGCTGCTTGGATGGTTTTGAAATCAGTTGCACCACTCTGACCAACTACCACCGTCTTTGCTATATCTATGTTGACATGTTTTGGTACCTTATGATCTAAACCATCAGGAGAGACACGTGATGAACTAGCCGTCAAATACAGAAATGATAGAGCCAAAAGACAAATAAGAAATTTCATTTGTTAAAGCAAAAGGCTTATAACTCTTTTAACGAAAAGGTTGGTTTTTTCTTTCCTTTTTTTGGCTTTGTACAGAGTTGATTTGATTGAACGTCTATATATCTTTCACTAGAGTTGATTTGAACGTCTATTCCACTTTAAATGTACGTGTATTTTTTCTTAAAAGATCTAAATGATTTCTTAACGAAAAGAAAGTAAATATCCAGTAACTGACAAATTTTGAAGATTGTTTTATATGTTTCTGTAGAGTCGAATTAAACGTATCTATTTATTTAATTTTAACTACTTATAAACATATCCACTATATAATGTATGTACTGTATGTCCAATTTGCTACCTATTTCAAGTATGGTTAAAGATCCACTAATGATTTCTTGACGACAAGTAAGTAAATATATAGCAGCTCAAAATCGCAAAGGATTATGTTCACTAAATTAGATTTGTTAACAAAAACAAAAATACACAACTGTACATGTAATCATTATAATTATGAATTGCATCAAAATTTTCATACGAAGATTGTAAAGTACACTAGGATTAGAATTTAGATTTATAGCAGCTTGGGTAAACAATATCTCTTTATACAGACGACCGAACTTATGCATCGAAGAGCTTTTAAGAGGACAATCATTTTTTTTTTTGTCCCCGCCCATGCGACCCCAAGAGTCATTATTTTCTCCTTCTGCAGCTAGGACCTCCGGGTATGACAAGACGTCAAACTATGATCGGAAAGGATACGCCACACTCCTCCAGTAGATTACTTCCTACGCACTCCCTCCGATTCAATAGTTATTCTAATAAAAAAAAATCCACGGTGATCATCCACCTGAAATTACTTGAGAATAGCGAACGGTGTCGAATCTTGTTTTAACACTAAATCAAGTGCATAAATATGAAAATATAAAACCATTAGTATGATGCCCCATGTAGAGAATTTTATTAATTTTAATATAAAATGTTAACTAAAAAAATATAAAATTTTAATTTTTTTTTTAAGTATAAGATATTTTGTTAAGTATGACTACATGGTTATTTTTTAAAAAAAATAAAAATAAAAAGTGGTAAAAATAGGAATGAAAAAGTTAAGGAACGTGAGATAGAAAGAAAAAAAATAATGATCAAATTATCTCGTGGAGAACCAGTCCTGTCTCACATATGCTTCGCATATGATTTAATCATGTTTGCTGAAGCCTGTCGCCCAAATTCGTGTGATTCGAGGGATTTTGGAGAGCTTTTGTGTCACCTCGGATCGAAAAGTTAGTTTAGAGAAATCCCAAATCTACTTCTCTAATAATATTTCTAAAGAGTTGGGGGCAAGAAGCAGTCAAGAATATGGGATAAAAGTCTCATGTAACCTTGGTAAATATTTGGGAATACTGGTTCTTCAAAAACAAATCGGTAAAAAACATTCTTAGAGGTCTTGGAAAAGGCATCATCAAGACTTGTTGGCTGGAGAAGGAGAACGTTGAATTTTGCAGGTTGGATAACTTTGACAGGAGCAGTCTTTGCAAGCTTTCCAGTACACTCTACAAGTACGATTATTTTACCAAGTTACACTCTTAATAAGTTGGACAGAATCTCGAGAGACTTCCTGTGGGGCAATACATCAGAGAAGAGGAAACTGCATTTAATTGCTTGGGATAGAATGCATCTACCAAAGAGTGAGGTGGTATGAGGAGCCAAAAAAACAATGGACATGAACAAAGGTCTAATATCAAAGGTGGGCTGGAGATTTCTTCATGATAAGAGTAGTCTTTGGGCCCAAATTTTGCTAAGCGGCGGGACCGTGGCCACTCTGTTTATAATGGGACTCTGGTGGTGGTGGAAATAGTGATTTAGAAACAAATGCACTTTATCACTTAAGCTTTATGGTTTAAAACAATTATGGTTCATAAGGAAATTCTAAAAGCATCTCCAATGGTATTCTATTTTTGCTTTTAAACTCAATGTTTAGAGTAAAATCATCTCCTACAACATTTTATATTCTACTCTAGAAATAGAGAACTCTGTTTTATTTAAAAAATAATCTTTTCATTTTGATATACTTTTATTTTATACTCAAACAAAAATATAAATTTTAATTTTATACCTAAGACTATTAGAATAATAATATTATTATATTTTTAAGAATATTATTTATTAATAAACAATAATGATAATCTATAAAAATAAATATAAAATATCTCATTTCTCACTCTGAAATGATTTAATTGATTATTTGATATTCTATTTCTTTGATGTAAGAAAATGTTTTTAATTTAATATATTTGATTTTAATAAAATCAAAAGTTTATCTAGTGTTTGCTTAAAAAAATGAATGGAAAGAGTTAATATATTTTTAAAATATAATGTCAAATAACAAAATAGTAATTAATTAAAATATAGTGGACTACTGGAATAAAACCCATATCTATTTTTATTCCAAAAATAGAGTAAACTATCACAGATGGTCTAAAGTGGTTAAAACCTATAACATTTTTACAGCTTATTTTAGAGAAAATTACATAAGAAGACACTTTTTTCAGGATACCTTTCATCAAAAGATACTTTCGTATATGAGGGTACTTTGGAGCTGTTTTGGTACAAGATGGAGAACTGTAAACTCGTTTTTACTCTCCCATTACATTTAATTTAGTTGGTTAGTAACAGAAAAAATTACAAAGTAACCAAACAAAGACATCTCATTTTCAAACCTTTTACCTTTTACTTGGTATGTATCATAGCCATTGATTTATTAATGAGACTATGTGGTCAAATTAAAAATAAATCTGAAAGATTATTATCCGATAAATAAGATCCACTTATCACATTTTAAATATTTAATGATTAAATAACATAAATCAGAAAAGAAAAAATTCGGAGGAGAAAACAGAAACGATAAAGACGGGATCTTAAAAGCTCAAAATGATGAAGATAAGGAACCCATCATCAAAGCTAACCATCAAGAAATTAAAGACGAAGAAGATGGATTGCGTCAAACCCAGCCTCTCTCTCTCTCTCTCTCTCTCTCTCTCTCTCCCTCTCTCTCTCTCTCTCTCTCTCTCTCTCTCTCTCTCTCTCTCCTCAAGTACACACGAGTACATCACATCAAAATCAGAGTTTAGAGTGTGGACATACACTTTCATGGCTGACATAGATCTGTAGACAAAATATGTGGATATAAACTTATGGACGAACTCCTTATTTTCTATTAATAGTATATATCTAAACTTCTCCACGACACTTGGTACACATGAACATAATAGGAAATACATATAAACTTCTAATCACGTCCACAAATACATGTAAAAGTCTAATCCGCTGATATTGCATTGATCTGGAGTATAAACCTTGATTGGAATGATGTCACCCTAGACTTGTTTCTCTGGACATGGCTATGTTTTTGGTGGACATAGATTTGCTATAGACCATAACTTATGTTTTGATGGACGTCTCCATCCACCAATTCTTTTGTAATAAATCTCATCTAAAGCGTATCATTTTAATAAAATTATTTTGTAAAATAAAAAAACTCCATTAGAAATTCTGTTTTTTTCAATTAGTTCAATTTCAAAAAATAAATATAATTTAACTATTCAATTAAATTATATAAAATTTGTTAATATTATATTCATTAGATATCATTAAGAATATCTAACCATTTTGATACTTTTATTGTCAAAAATAGAAGTCCAATATGCATGTAATATTTGAATTGATGAACCTAATTAACTAAAATATATTACAGATATTAAACTAGTTAAAGTTTATATATTAATGACCGATTATTTCATTGCTCTCTCTAGAAATATATTATATATGTAGAGAGAAATTAATTCACACCAAAGAAAGTTTTGTTTGCTTAAAAAAAATTAATATACTATGGCAAAACGTATCATTCACTTAGTATTTGCTTCAATTATTGCATCTTGTAAGTATATATATAACCATATCATATATTTTTGAATATAAAAGATTGATATTATTTTTTGGTGGAGAGAAATGTATTAAACTATTAACTCTTTTTAATCAGATTTCTCATCGATATCTAAAACTTTCCCACCGCCAAGAAGAGGAGAAATTCCAGAACCAAGGTTATGTCGCTGTCCTAGGGATGTAGATCCTGAATGCGGTTGTTTAACTCTAACCAAAGGTTATCAAGTTATTACTACTTCAGCGATTAATCATATATACACTACTGACCTTCCTACGTGCTGTAATGGATACTCTGAATGTAATTGATGTAAATTCAATGCACACTTGGCTAAATAATTAATTAATTGAAGAATAAATATCAAGTTTATACTACTTTTTCAAAAAATATGTATAATATTGATGCTGTGAATAAAAAGAAACCAATAATGATAATTTTTGTAATATTCTAGATTTTACAAAAAAATCATTGACATCCCATGCTAAATCTTAAATTTAATTGAAGCGGTTCATAAAAATCAATACTGTTTGCCACTAAAAATCTTTAATTTATTCAAAAGGGATAGTGACCCACTGATAGCCCATTAAAGAAGGTTCGTTTTACTTCATTTGATCAAGAAGCCACAGATATACTAAACTATTAATTCTTTTTGATCAGATTTTTCATTGATATCTAAAGCTTTCCCATCGCCAAGACGGGGAAAAACTCCAGCACCAAGGTTATGTCACTGTCCTAGGGATCCAGATCCTGAATGCGGTTGTCTTCCTCCAAAATGATTATTACTTCAGAGATTAATCCTACCTAGACTATTGAACTTTCTACGCGCAGACATGAAAACTCTGAGTGTAATTGATGTAAATTCGATAAACACATGGTTAAATAGTTAATTAATTGAAGAATCAATATCAAGTTTATATTGTTTTTTCTCAAAAATATATATAATAAAGATGCTGTGAACAAAAAAACCAATAATGATAATTTTTTTGTAATATACTAGATTTTTAAAAAATCATTGACATCCCATGCTAAATCCTAAATTTAATTGAAGAGGTCCATAAAAAGTTATATTGTTTGCCACTAAAAATGTTTAATTTATTTGAAAGGGATAGTGACCCACTGGATAACCCATCAAAGAAGGTTCGTTTTACTTCCTTTAATTAAGAACCCACATGTATACTGAACAATTTATTCTTTTTGATCAGATTTCACATTGATATCTTAATCTTTCCCACCGCCAAGAAGGGGAAAAATTCCAGAACCAAGGTTATGTCACTGTTCTAGGGATCCAGATCCTGAATGCGGTTGTCTTCCTACAACCAAAGATTATCAAGTTATTACTATATTTTTTAAAGAAAATTTTTGATATCCCAGACTAAAACCTAAACTTAATCGAAGAAGTTCATAAAAATCTAAATGTTTTGCCAATAAAATTTCTAATTTATTCAATAGGAACAGTGACCCACTGCATATCCCATCAAAGAAGGTTTATTTTACATCCTTTGATATCTGAGAGTCAAATTTTTAACACTCTATTGCTAAATCAGTATTATGTAAATTCATTTGGTTAGTGGGCTAGGCCAATCCTTAGGCTTCCTAATGAATTTGTGTTATAAAAAAATGGTTGAATTTTCCAAAATAAGTGAGATTATAAGCCAGCATCAATTTCAAATGCTTAGCTTATCTTAGAACAGTTTTATTAGAAAGTTTAATAGGGTTTTTAGATAGAGTTTTTACAGTTAAAAAGAAAAAACAGATTGAGATACTGTATTTAATTTGAAAAACTTAAAACTTTTATCTAAAAACTTTCTAAAAATCCTGAAAATCTTCAATAATAAAAAACCACACATCAGACGACACATCCAATAAAAGCATCTCATATCCATGTCTGATAACATGCAACACAGATGTGGCATTGTTTGCTTTACAAAAATTAGGACGTATGAGCTAGACTTTCTCTTTGGCAGGGAACATCATCAGACAAGTAGGAGTGATGGCAACGAGCATCTGATCTCAACTCCTAACTGAAGCCACATGGATCTTCTTGGTCCTCTAACAAGCACAAGATCAAGGCTACATGAACATTTCAATTGCTTATGACTCACAGCAAATAATTAGAATAATAATGACAAAATTCAATGAAAGGAGCTTTATGAGATTCTACATTATATTCGATATATCTCTTTTACAAAAAAAAAATTCATTTTGTTTCATTTCTAGATCTAGAAATCAATTCGTTGATGCGATCACGAAAAACACCTTAAAATCTTTTGTAACAAATCTTTTCTGAGGCATATCATTTTAATGAAATTCTTTTGTAATATAAAAAAAAACTCCATTAGAAATTCTGTTTTTTTTTTCAATTGGATCAATTTCAAAAAATAAATATAAAATTAGTTAATATTATATTAATTGGATATCATTAAGAGTATCTAACCATTTTAATACTTTTATTGTCATAAATAGAAGTCCAATATGCTTGTAATATTTGAATTGATAAACCTAATTAACTTAAATATATTACAGATATTCAACTAGTCAAAATTTCTATACTAATGAGCGATTGTTTCATTGCTCTCTCTATAAATATATTATATATATAGAGAGAAATTAATTCACACCAAAAAAGTTTTGTTTGCTTTTAAAAAATTAAAATATTATGGCAAAATTTATCATTCACTTAGTATTTGCTTTAATTATTGCATCTTATAAATATATATATAACTATATCATATAGTTTTGAATATAAAATATCGACATTATTTTTTGGTGGAGAGAAATTTACTAAACTATTAATCCTTTTTAATCAGATTTCTCATCGATATCTGAAGCTTTCCCACCGCCAAGAAAGGGAGAAATTCCAGAACCAAAGCTATGTCGATGTCCTGGGGATCCAGATCCTGAATGTAATTGTCTACCTCCAACCAAAGATTATCAAGTTATTACTATTTCAGCGATTAATCCTATATACATTATTGAACTTCTTACGCGCTGCAAGGGAAATTATGAATGTAATTGATGTAAATTCAATGAACAGTTGGTTAAATAATTAATTAATTAAAGAATAAATATCAAGTTTATATTGCTTTTTTTCAAAATATATATATAATAATGATGCTGTGAAAAGAAAATAATAATGAAGATTTTTTTATAATATACTAAGTTTAAAAAAAGAAAATCGTTGACATCCCATGCTAAAACCTAAATTTAATTGAAAAGGTCCATAAAAATCTAGATTTTTGCCACTAAAAAATGTTTAATTTATTCGAAAGAGATAGTGACCCACTTCATAGCCTATCAAAGAAGGTTCGTTTTACTTCCTTTGATCAAGAAGCCACAGATATACTAAACTATTAATTCTTTTTAAACAAATTTCTCATCGATATCTAAAGCTTTCCCATCGCCAAGACGAAGAGAAACTCCAGAACCAAGGTTAAGTCACTGTCCTAGGGATCCAGATCCTGAATGCGGTTGTCTTCCTCCAACCAACAATTATCAAGTTATTACTACTTCAGAGATTAATCCTACCTACACTATTGAACTTTCTATGCTCAGACATGGAAACTCTGAGTGTAATTGATGTAAATTCGATAAACACATGGTTAAATAGTTAATTAATTGAAGAATAAATATCAAGTTTATATTGTTTTTTCAAAAATATATATAATAATGATGCTGTGAAAAAAAGAAACCAATAATGATAATTTTTTTTGTAACATACTAGATTTTTAAAAAATCATTGACATCCTATGCTAAATCCTAAATTTAATTGAAGAGGTCCATAAAAAGCTATATTGTTTGCCACTAAAAATGATTAATTTATTTGAAAGGGATGGTGACCCACTGCATAGCCCATCAAAGAAGGTTGGTTTTACTTCCTTTAATTAAGAACCCACATTTATACTGAACAATTAATTCTTTTTTTATCAGATTTCACATTGATATCTGAATCTTTCCCACCGCCAAGAAGGGGAGAAATTCCAGAACCAAGGTTATGTCACTGTTCTAGGGATCTAGATCCTGAATGCGGTTGTTTTCCTCCAACCAAAGATTATCAAGTTATTACTATATTTTTTAAAGAAAATTGTTGATATCCCAGACTAAAACCTAAACTTAATCGAAGAAGTTCATAAAAATCTAAATTTTTTGCCAATAAAAATGTTTAATTTATTCAAAGAAGGTTTATTTTACATCCTTTGATATCTGAGAATCAAATTTTTAACAGACTTTATTGCTAAATCAGTATTATGTAAATTCATTTGGTTAGTGGGTTAGGCCAATCCTTAGGCTTCCTAATGAATTTTTGTTATAAAAAAATGGTTGAATTTTCCAAAATAAGTGAGATTATAAGCCAGCATCAATTTCAAATGCTTAGCTTATCTTTGAACAGTTTTATTAGAAAGTTTTATAGGGTTTTTAGATAGAGTTTTTACAGTTAAAAAGAAAAAACAGATTGAGATACTGTATTTAATTTGAGAAACTTAAAAATTTTATCTAAAAACTTTCTAAAAATCCTGAGAATTTTCAATAATAAAAACCACACATCAGACGACACATCCAGTAAAAGCCACCCATACCCATGTCTGATAACATGCAACACAGATGTGGCATTGTTTGCTTTACGAAAATTAGGACGTATGAGCTGGACTTTCTCTTTGGCAGGGAACATCATCAGACAAGTAGGAGTGATGGCAACGAACATCTGATCTCCACTCCTAACTGAAGCCACATGGATCTTCTTGGTCCTCTAACAAGCACAAGATCAAGGCTACATGAACATTTCAATTGCTTATGACTCACAGCAAATAATTAGATTAATAATGACAAAGTTCAATGAAAGGAGCTTTATGAGATCCTACATTATATTCGATATATCTCTTTTACAAAAAAAATTCATTTTGTGTCATTTCTATATCTAAATATCAATTCGCTGATGCGATCACGAAAAACACCTTACAATCTTTTGTAACAAATCTCTTTTGAGGCGTATCATTTTAATGAAATTTTTCTGTAATATAAAAAAAAAGTCCATTAGAAATTCTGTTTTTTTTTCAGTTGGATCAATTTCAAAAAATAAATATAAAATTAGTTAATATTATATTAATTAGATATCATTAAGAGTATCTAACCATTTTAATACTTTTATTGTCATAAATAGAAGTCCAATATGCATGTAATATTTGAATTGATAAACATAATTACCTTAAATATATTACAGATATTAAACTAGTCAAAGTTTCTATATTGATGAGAGATTGTTTCATTACTCTCTCTATAAATATATTATATATGTAGAGAGAAATTAATTCACACCAAAAAATATTTTGTTTGCTTTTAAAAAATTAAAACACTATGGCAAAATTTATCATTCACTTAGTATTTGCTTTAATTATTGCATCTTATAAATATATATATAATTATGTCATATAGTTTTGAATATAAAATATCGACATTATTTTTTGGTGGAGAGAAATTTACTAAACTATTAATTCTTTTTGATCAGATTTCTCATCGATATCTGAAGCTTTTCCACCGCCAAGAAGGGGAGAAATTCCAGAACCAAGGCTATGTCGATGTCCTAGGGATCCGGATCCTGAATGTGATTGTCTACCTCCAACCAAAGATTATCAAGTTATTACTATTTCAGCGATTAATCCTATATACACTATTGAACTTTCTACGCGCTGCAATGGAAACTATGAATGTAATTGATGTAAATTCAATGAACACTTGGTTAAATAATTAGTTAATTAAAGAATAAATATCAACTTTATATTGCTTTTTTCAAAAAATATATATAATAATGATGCTGTGAAAAGAAAATAATAATGATGACTTTTTTATAATATACTAAGTTTAAAAAAAGAAAATCGTTGACATCCCATGCTAAAACCTAAATTTAATTGAAGAGGTCCATAAAAATCTAGATTTTTGCCACTAAAAAATGTTTAATTTATTCGAAAGGGATAGTGACCCACTGCATAGCCTATCAAAGAAGGTTTGTTTTACTTCCTTTGATCAAGAAGCCACAGATATACTAAACTATTAATTCTTTTTGATCAAATTTCTCATTGATATCTAAAGCTTTCCCATCGCCAAGAGAGAAACTCCAGAACCAAGGTTATGTCATTGTCCTAGGGATCCAGATCCTGAATGCGGTTGTCTTCCTCCAACCAAAAATTATCAAGTTATTACTACTTCAGAGATTAATCCTACCTACACTATTGAACTTTCTACGCGTTGACATGGAAACTCTGAGTGTAATTGATGTAAATTCGATAAACACATGGTTAAATAGTTAATTAATTGAAGAATAAATATCAAATTTATATTGTTTTTTCAAAAATATATATAATAATGATGCTGTGACAAAAAAAATTACAATAATGAGAAATTTCTTTTATAATATACTAGATTCTTTAAAGAAAATTGTTGATATCCCAGACTAAAACCTAAACTTAATTGAATAAGTTCATAAAAGTCTAAATTTTTTGCCATTAAAAATGTTTAATTTATTCAATAGGGACAGTGACCCACTGGATAGCCCATCAAAGAAGGTTTGTTTTACATCTTTTGATATCTGAGACTCAAATTTTTAACAGACTCGATTGTTAAATCAGTATTATGTAAATTTATTTGATTAGTGGGGTAGGCCAATCCATAGGCTTCCTAATGAATTTGTCTTATAAAAAAATGATTGAATATTCCAAAATAAGTGAGATTATAAGTCAGCATCAATTTCAAATGCTTAGCTTACCTTAGAACAGTTTTATTAGAAAGTTTTAGAGGGTTTTTAGATAGAGTTTTTACAGTTAAAAACAAAAAAAAACAGATTGAAATACTTATTTAATTTGAGAAACTTAAAAATTCTATCTAAAAACTTTCTAAAAGTCTTCTGAAAATCTTCAATAATAAAAACCACACATCTGACGACACATTCAATAAAAGCCACCCATACTCATGTCTGATAACCTGCAACACAAATGTGGCATGGTTGGCTTTACGAAAATTAGGAGGTACGAGCTGGACTTTCTCTTTGGCAGGGAATATCATCAGGCAAGAAGAAGCGATGGCAACGAACATCTGATCTCCACTCCTAGCTGAAGCCACATGGATCTTCTTGGCCCTCTAACAAGAACATTATCGAAGGCTGCATGAACATTTCAATTGCTTATGACTCACAACAAATAATTAGAATAATAATGACAAAGTTCAATGAAATGAGCTTTATGAGATTCTACGATATATTCAATATCTCTTTTACAAAAGAAATTCATTTTGTATCATTTCTAGATATAAAAATAAAATTGCTGATGCGATTACGAAAAACACCTTAAATTCTTTTGTAATAAATCTCGTCTGAGGCGTATCATTTTAATGAAATTATTTTGTAATATAAAAAAAACTCCATTAGAAATTCTGCTTTTTTCAATTGGTTCAATTTCAAAAAATAAATTTAAATTTAAGTATTCAATTAAATTATATAAAATTTGATAATATTATATTCATTAGATATCATTAAGAATATCTAACCGTTTTGATACTTTTATTGTCATAAATAGAAGTCCAATATGTATGTAATATTTGAATTGATGAACCTAATTAGTTAAAATATATTACATATATTCAACTAGTCAAAGTTTCTATATTAATGAGCGATTGTTTCATCGCCCTCTCTATAAATATATTATATATGTAGAGAGAAATTAATTCACACCAAAAAAAAGTTTTGTTCGCTCTTAAAAAATTAAAATACAATGGCAAAATTTATCATTCACTTAGTATTTGCTTTAATTATTGCATCTTGTAAGTATATATAATTATATCATATAGTTTTGAATGTAGAAGATCGATATTATTTTTTGGTGGAGAGAAATTTACTAAACTATTAATTCTTTTTGATCAGATTTCTCATCAATATCTGAAGCTTTCCCACCGCCAAGAAGGGGAGAAATTCCAGAACCGAGGTTATGTCGGTGTCCTGGGGATCCAGATCCTGAATGTGAATGTCTACCTTTAACCAAAGATTATCAAGTTATTATGACTTCAGCGATTAATCCTACATATACTATTGAACTTCCTATGCGCTGCAATGGAAACTCTGAATGTAATTGATGTAAATTCCATGAACACATGGTTAAATCATTAATTAATTAAAGAATAAATATCAAGTTTATATTGCTTTTTTCAAAAAATATATATAATAATGATGCTGTGAAAATAGATATAATAATAATGATGATTTTTTATAATATAATAGATTTAAAAAAAAAATTCTTGACATCTTATGTTAAAATCTAAATTTAATTGAAGATATCCATAAAAATCTAGATTTTTATCACTAAAAATGTTTAATTTATTCGAAAGGGATAGTGACCCACTGCATAGCCCATCAAAGATAGTTCGTTTTACTTCCTTTGATCAAGAACCCACATATATATCCCACTCATTGAAACGAGCTAATTTGTGTTTATACTCTCCAATGATCTTATTATTGGATGTGTATAACACCTTTTGGAGCTTTCTTTCGAATATCCCTCAGAAACCATCTTCCCGTAATTTGATACCATGGCCCAAACCGATTTTTATCCTGTAAAAATTAGTGTATCTAGACTATTTGCTATTGCATGGTAGATTTTTCTCTTACAACCTTTTTCAATTGCTGTTTCTTGCAGTGTTTTCGAGACCAATTCCACATTTCTTCTCTCCACGATTTGTGTATCGTTGTTATTGTAATGTGCGGTCAGCTTGTGGTTTGGAAGTGTGCACTACAGATCATCTGTTCTCTATATTGTTTGTAAAGGCTTAACACTTATCTGTATAGCCAAATTCAAGATTGTTAAAGAAGTACTAGTTGCAAAAATAATCATGGATATAAATTTATTATTTTTTATTTTTAAATTCCCTTCGCATCGTAGTCTTTAACTTGTTTGAGACTAAAGAATATCTCTATATTGTGTGTGTTTTTGGTATAACGACTGCATTTTATCATGTATCTAGTTTTATGTTTATTTTTGTTCAAGTTCTAGGTTTGTAATCAAAGAGTTATGGTTAACTCTCCCTTTGTATGTAATACAATTCACTGAAATGAATGAAGAAAGGTTTGTTGAAAAAAAAGAAACACAGATAAAACATCTTTTTAATTCAAATGAACGATTAGTACATTTTGTCCATAACCAACAGTTAAGCACATTTTTTTACATCCATGGGACAATGACGATAGAGAGCAATGAGGAAGATGGGATTTGTCTTTGATGACATTTCTTTATTGGACTTAGAATTGCTGTAGTTATTTATAAATTTTCTTTTAACGGTTGAAATAGTTTAAAGATTTGTTATATAAATAGTTAAACCATCAATTAGAGATTGATGATTTAGAGGCAATAGTTGTTGTATTGACGAAGTTTTTTAAGAGAAATTTGATCTTATGTCAATGGATAGTTTTAAAATTAGATTCCCCTTCAAAATTAACTATTCTCCTCTTTATCTCTCTTTTCTTTTCTTCATATTTTCTCATTTTTTTGTCTAACTTAAGTTATAGATTTAGACCACCCTTCTTTTAATCTGAAAAGGACATTTTATTACATCTATTGACTCAATCTATACTTACAGTAATTTGATATTTTTTACGTTATCTAATACTACCAAAATTAGAATATGAAAATTTCGTATTAAGCCTGATTTGATTTGACCGAATTAATTGAAACGTAAATATATTTTGTTGACTAGTTTAATCTGAGTTTGGGTGCATGCATTTTCCCTTTTGTATATCTAACATGAGAAGCAGAATTCACATACCTTTTTTTAGTTTTATATACCAGCATATGTATAACACACTCCCATTTCAAAAACAATATAGATTATACAAATGTCACTGTGGATAGAAACAGTTGAAAGCTATATTCCATCTGATTTAATTTAATGGGTTTTGATTTGACATATTAAAAATCAGTAATTACTTATTCGAAAGGGGGTATACATTCGTCGACAACTAATTATAATCTTATATTTATCAATCTATTGGCTTAGTAGATAATAATTGTTTGAGTAATTTAAGAAGTACGAGGTTCTGGAACACCAAATTTTCTTTAGACGTTGACAGTTGAGACATAACAATAAGCTAATACAAACGGGGTCCTAAAAAGAGAAGAGAGACTAACCATGTCAAGTCCGGATGCTAGATAGCGTTCATTTGATTTTAAGCACGACTATGTTAAAGAAAATATCTATTTTTCACAAATGGTATACATTTGAAGTTACGTGCAGCTGCAGATTAACTTTGAGTTTCTAAAGTTCACCCGCCTATTATTTTNCTATTATTTTCAACAGAATCGCCAAACAAAAACTTATTAGGAAATTAGTAGTTATCACTTATCAACGCGTGAAACTTTATGAACTATAAAGGTTCAAAAAAACAAAAAA
>OVBI01002550.1:0-19038 GCA_900406495.1 Sisymbrium altissimum | reverse complement strand
TATTTAAGATATATTTTTCAACATAAATGTCTTTTCATATTCTTCTTAAATATAATTAATAATTGTAATGAGATTAAAATCTAATTTTACAAAAATTAAAATTAACTAATTAAATTGCTGAGGTGTCAAAATTTTAGAATTTATAAGATGAGATAGATGAAGGAGAAGAGAGCATATATAACTTTATATATATAATAATAAATGGCTGGTGAAAAAGATCATCATTATTGTTCAATACGACTATAAATAACTGAAAGCCAAAGCACATAATCAATGTGATGATGGTTGGATTCATTAAATTTAGTTAAGTGATTGGACCATTACCTTCTTTTTCATGTCAGGAACGATTGGACCATTTTCAATTGGTCCTAACTCCTCATAACAACATTATTAAATTAATTATATAAACATATCTATATTATTAAAATAAGAAATATTGTAGAAAAAATCTCCATCTATATTGTATCACATGTAATATTATTAATTTTTTTTGCTAGAATCATTAAGGGCAATTGTCCATGTTCGAAAACGTGGGTTAGAAGGCCAATTCCACAGCAAAAAAAAAAAAGCTCTATTCAATTTCAAATTATAAATTAATATTTACTTGATAAATTTATCATATTTTATTATAAATAATTGAGAAAACAAAAAAAAAAGCTCTATTCAATTTCAAATTAATCAATTTTGGATGGTGGATCTAAGTTTTATATAATCAATTTTCTAAAGATAAAAGTAAGAGTAATTTTGTCAATAAATATACTCGAACCAATGATTTACCAATCCATAAAAAAGCCTCTAACCACTGCACCACATTGTATATTTGAACATTATTCATTCTGCATATTGACCGATTAATCCATGATTTTTTATTAACTCGCTTGGTTCAGACTGCTTATCCCAATAGTGCTTAACATAGTTATAAACACAAATAATTATAAAAATTAACATTATCTATAGTAAATATGTTTTCAAACACTACAAATCTGAAGTAAATAAACATATATCTAAATAATAGATCATATCTTTTAATTCTGATTTTTAATTTATAAACAATTATTTGACAAATAAATAAATAATTAAATATATTAAAATAGTTTTATGAAAATTAAATTGATGTATTAGCCTATTTATTTTTATAAATGTAAAATTACATTCATTTCAATTATAATATTTTATTTTATATTATAGAAAATAAAATGGTACAATATATAATATTTTATATTTATATGAAAATTATAAATATAGATACATCTTCTATATATTATTTGATGATCATTTAAAAAGAATAACTTTATCTTCATGTCTTTTTGACAAGTTTTCTATGATAATCTGTCATCACCATAAGTTTTTTTAATTTTTTAAAAACTTTAAATTACTAAAATAATTAAAAATATGTCATTTACAATTTGGTCCAAACAAATAAATATTTTTCATTAAACTAATAGTACAATTAATTATTAATCTAATAAAAATCTCTTCTGATATTTTTTATATGAAAACAACAAAATTATTAAATAATTTAATAATAAAGATTTGATATCCAATTATATTATATTATTTATTTTAAGATCTTTTAAATTTATACATCATATTTTTTATTTTTATTTTGTTAAGTAAATTGAATCATCATATAAAACATATAATACAAAATATAATTTTCCACATATGCTATAATTTGAATTTATAAAAACGAACATAACTTACTAAAACTGTTAAAACTTCAACATCAATTTATTTTTTTGTAAAAATGGTTCAGAAATTTGTTATTAAAAAAATCCAAATAATCATCACTAACCTAACTTTATGAGTAGAAAACTAAATGTATAATATCAATTACTTTATTTATGTATTTTATTATATAAAATCATATTTTATGTTATTTATTCGTAAAACATATTTATTTACTTTGAATTACATTTTATTTTAAATTTAGACCATATAATAAACTTTCTGTAATATTACATATAATCAAATAACCATTAAATATTGAAAAAATCATCATTAAATTGTATTCAAATTAAATAAATTCACACATTTAGAAATTGTAATACAAAAATATATATTACATTTTTTTCATTTCTGAATTGTTCTTCAAACTTTTGTATATTATAGTATATTAAATATTTTATTGATTTTGACTCACATACATATTAAAAATAAACATTATCTGCTATATGATTGTGTTTTTAATATTTTTATATAGATTTAAATATTTAAAATTATTTTGATTTATGGTACAATTTTATAATTATGTTTAATAAATATTTCAATTTTGCACAGGATGCAAGTTATTCCTTAATAAAAAGATGTAAACTAGATGTTCAATGAATAGATAGATTCCTTATTCTTCCACATAATTATAAATAATAAGAAGTAATAGATACGAGAGTGTCGAATTCAACAATAATTTTCAAAAATAAATTATCAGAAATCTTACTTACCTTTTATGAAAAATTGTTATGAAACTATCTATTTCATTGAAGATTCTTTTAAACTTTTGATGAATAATATTTACTAAATCTTGTTAGAACTGGCTAAAATCTTTCAGAAACCAAAAATAGTTTCCAAATTTTTTTTATTGGAATATTATATACAATTTATTCGTTGTTTGTCAGAAATTATATATTTCATCAATAAATAGATTATGAAAAATAATTAGACTTTTTCTGTCTAGTTTGTGAGCTTGAACTTTTTTCGACAGTATAATGATAAGTAAAATTATTATGATATTACTGATATTTTTCTAAAAATTATCAACTATAAAGTTTCAGAAAATTTAATTGAAAAACATCGAATACACATGTTGTTATTGCAATAGTTTCTAAGAAGAGATTGACAACAATCATAGTCTATCATCTTTCAATAAATCAATTTCCTTTGGTGTGAGCTTATTTTCATCTAAAAATCTATCGATAAAAGTTATGATTTGGTTTCTAAAAAACCCAATAAATCTAGTTATTGATATATATTCTTATATAATGAAAAAATGTCTTTATAATCTCCTTACAAAAAAAAATTAACCATCCCTCTTTGATCTGTTCGGCTGATGAAGATCACAATATTTTAATTTTTTTATAAAAAAAATTCCATTACACTTTATATTCTTACTATATAATCGTTATATATTGTTGTTATGGAATTAAAGTAGAATTGTTATAGAATTTGTTAGGTATTTTTATGTCAAATTGCTTAGATAAATAATGGTGGAAAATGAATTTAGGAATTTATTATCTAATTCATATTAATTCCCTTACATAAATAATTGAGTGGAATGGTTTTAGTAATTTGCTATGTTTTTCGATGATAAACCAATACTTTATGGGTTAATTATTGTGCTCTAGTTACATGTTATACTAGTGTAACTAGTTCATTTTCTTTTCTTCTTCTTTCTTGCGTTACCAGTCTTTTAGTCCATGTAACTGAACTAGATGCCTTCCAGTTCCAGCATTGGAATACAATTTATATATATATATATATTGGATTTGTCGAAAATTTAATGAAAATATGTATTTTAAAAACTTTTTTTACAAAAAATTATATAATTTTCAACAATTTTCTAATACCATCTTAATGAATGTACTCAATCATTATCTTGTGAGAAATTATTTAAAAACAAACAATGAGACAACGATGTTCGTCAGAAATTTTACTAGAAATGTCTTCATAATTATGTTTTCTTTTCATCAACCATTTTTTAGAATAATCCAAAAATGTTTCTATCAGTAGTTACTTAATTAATATTGTTTCTATCAGTAGTTACTTAATTAATATTGCTTTTTGAAACTTAATTTTCAAAGGATCTTTTTTCGATAACTGTTTTCAAAAATTATCCGATAAAAGTTTACGTTGATAGTTTCTGACAATTTGACGTTTGATAATTTGATATTGTTTTCCAAAAATTTAAATTGTTATGCATTATTGATCGCCAAAGCTCATAGTTTCTGAAAACTTCCCAAAGTGTTTTATCTTCCCAAAGTGTTTTATCGTTGGTATAGATACTTATTTTCTTGTAATGAGAAGCTAGTTAAAAAAAACTCACTCTTTTAAATAAAAGAAAATATTCACTCTTACACTGAAAATACAGAATACAATTTTACTTCCTTAATTACCTAAACTCGAAAATTCCTTTCATTCATCCCCCCCTTTTTAGTTTCCGAGTTTTTAACTCCCACACAATACCGAGAACAAATCTTTAATCAACAAAACAACATACATTTTTCGATTGAAAAATTGGTGTTTTATCAATTGAACTGGCATCTTTCTTGATCCTCGCCCCCAAATTTCGGGAAACAAAAATTTTGAATTTCAACTTTTGACCTCAAAATTCCCGAAAGTTGTTTAAAAAATCGTAATTTATTTTCTATTGCTTCAGAAGCGGCTCACGGCTCTCTTCCCACTGGTCCAATCGGTTCGAAGCTTTTTCCACCTAAAATAATAATAATACAAAATTACTTTTAAGTACCATATCTAATCCCAAATCATACCAAGATCTGTGCCTAAAATTTTCCACATAAAAGCATAGAAAATGGTTTTTTAATTACCTCTTTATCCCAATCAGTTCTGAAGGTAACAATCACTAAGATTATAGTTTGCATTAATGTGCCACCAATCATCCCTGTCCATATACCCTGTACCAAATATATCATCAGATACACATTTATTATTTGCATTTATTACGATCTCATAGGTACATTTTGTCCACAAATTTTAAAAAGATTTACTTATTTACCTTTGCTCCCATATCATAGGTGAAACCAAGTACGAAACCAATCGGAATTCCCACGACGTAGTAACAACCAATGTTAACGTACGCCACAAATGCTTGCCATCCACATCCAACCGCCACACCTAAATATATGTAATAATAGAATTAGTTAAAATTAATAATTAAGAGTATAACAAATCAGCTAATTTTTTCGATAATTGATTTGATATTAATTGTGTGGGGGTCTCTTTTTTACCTGACAATACAGGCTGAATTCCATTGAGGATGATAGTGATGGCTAAAAAGGGAGATAAATCCGCAACGGCTTCGGCCACAACAGGACTATCAGTAAACGCGTAGCTGATGACATTTCGCCACGACAAGACTACGACGGCTTCGAAAACCGCTAGTAAGAATGAGACTCCTGTTGTCACTACCGTGGAGAACCCAGCCGCCCTTGGGTTTCCAGCTCCTAATTCATTGCTTACTCTCACACTATATATATAATGAAAACCAAAAAAAAAAAAATAGATACTATTATTAGTAACCACAAAAAAAAATTGTTTATATTATGAGGAAAAAAAAGTAATAATTACCAACCTTGCAGCTGCGTTGAATCCAACGGAGACCATGAACGAGATTGCAGAAATTGACATGCTGCAAACAGACAAAAAAGCAAAAAAAAATTGATGAGTATTGATAATTGGTCTGTGCATCAGATACATAAATGGATGCCGTTTTCTGCTGATTGGAAACGACACGCAGTTTATAACGCTTTAGAAAACGACAAAGTGAGTACAAAAGCTTTTACGAGCTTTTTCCCTAGTCAGTCCTATACTGAATCAGAAAATGACGTGACGACGAAGTGACGAGAGTTGTCTTTATAGACTCAACCATAGAAAAAATAGGTCATAAAGCACACATACAATAATTTGTGTTTTTTTTTGACATCAAGCACATACAATAAATTTAAAGTTTCATAATTACATCTGTCTCTCATCAATAAGACAAATTATTATTAGTCCTATGTTCAGATTCATTGTTCATTTGTGAACTTGGAAATATTTTTTTTAAAAAATATTCACTTCCCAAGTATATAACAACAAAAGTAACTGCTAAATGCTAAATTATTTTTTGCAATAATTACTTGGCTAATCGTAATACGACAAAAATATTCGTCCAATGTTCCAAAGATTGATTGCTAATTTACTTAATTAATACTAATAAATACGAAGTTCAATTTAAGTAGATTTTTTTCAATTAATTATTTCTCTTGGCAGTTTATTACGTAAGAAATTTTTTTTTTTTTACTGAGGTAGAGTTTTGAAAGTTACCATATAGCGAGAGAATCCAAAGCAATCTCGGGGTTCTTGAGAAGTCCGGCGAGTAAAACAAGAATCTGAGAGTACCACGACTCAAGGCAAAGCATGACTGCAGAAGCCGCCGATAAACGGAAAAAGTCCCAAAGACCTTCAAAAGCTTTCCAGCTAAAACCTTCCCAACTCCTTCGACATCTCGGACTCATCTTAATATAAACAATCTGAGCAGCAACAATGATCCACCACGAGAAGCTATGAATCAAAGACAAAGCCAACAAACCAAACCCTAACCTATACACAGCGATCCACGAAAGAACAAGGTGGATAACTAGCGTCGCGGCGGAGATGTAAGCACTCGGAGTAACGATGCTCTGCGCTTGGAGAAACTTCTGGATCGGGAAGTTCACAGCGTAAGCGAATATCACCGGAAGCATACCGTAGACGAAAACAGAAGCCATTGACGCAACTTGCTCTGGCTCGCCGAGTGTGTTGAGAAGCGGTTTGGAGAAGATGAAGAGAAGTGACATGGGAAGACACGTCATCATCAGAACTATCGTGGATCTTTGGAGGTAAACACCAAGCATCTCGTAACGATGAGCTCCGTGTGCTTGTCCACATAACGTCTCCACCGCACTTCCCATACCAAGCTAACATAACCGAGAAAAATAAAAACAAAACCGGTTAGATTTAAGTTCAAATTGTAATTAGATCGGTTTAGATTACAAATTTAGATCGGTTTAGAATGAGAGTAAAATCGGTTTTTTACCAGGAGGCCGTAAGTAAACATGTTGAATCCACTGTTACCGAGAGAAGCGGCGGCGAGTTCGGAGCTACCGACGTGGCCAGCGAAGATACGAGTGAGGATAGACATTCCGTTGTTGATGACGTAGACGAAGATCGCAGGAGCAGCGAGGTGGAAGAGGAACTTCATCTCTATAATCATCGCAAGGTATATCTTGCGGAGATACGGTAACTCTCGGTCGGTTAACACAGTCTCGAGTCGGTAATCGACGAACGATTTGGACGATTCGATCAATGGACGGTGGAGATTTTCCAACGACTCTGAATTCATTTTTTGATTGTTTTTTTGGTTTACGGACTCTTCGAGAAAATCGAAAGAAATAATTTGGGAAGTAGTAAGAAAAAAAAAACGAAATCTGGGAACGATGAGAGTGTTTCTCTCTCTACCACTCTATTTCTCTCTCTATATATATATTTTGTTTTTTGAGTGTGTGTGTGTCTGTGTCTCTCTGCAACTTCGGTAGGAGTTATATAATGCGGATTTTGCCGTGTATGCTGACGGAGATAATATTAATTATTTTATTTTATTTGACTACGATTTTGTTTTTTATAATAAATATCAAAAACGGAATGAAGAAACGAGGAAAGGTGTTTTTGCCTCTTATGCCCTTTTGAATATATTATTTGTTCGTATCGGCATTATATACAACTCATACTGAACGAGGCCAAAATCGCACATTAAGGGTCGGTGTATTCAGTTCAGTAGATATTTAGGAATTAAGATGATTTATATTAAAATAATAAATTTACTGTTACTAAAATATTAATTATAAATATTATATTGAAATTTAGTAGTATTAAATTTATGATTTTAAAATATACTATTATTAGAAGCATTTTAAATAGTAAATTTTTTTAAAAATTATTATGACTTTAAGTTGTTTGGTAAGATTCTTTAATTAAAAAATAAAAAAAATCTAAATCTTATGATTTTGATAAAATTTTAGAATAGTTTAATAAAAATCATAATAACTTTTCTAATTTATACAAATCATCTAAAAACGCACCAAAAATTAAATCATTTCAAATTTTCTCAATTATTATATTTAATATATCTTTCAAGATGTGTAGACCCAAAATGAAAATTAAAATTATGGATAAAATAAAACCTACTGAATTTTAGTATGTAATAGAATTATTCTACCATCTTGTTTTAGATAAACAAATAATTAAATTATATTTAAAAATTATTATTTTTTATTCTTTGAACAAAAACATCACCATTTTGTAACCAATCCACTTGTTTTCATGTTGCTAAAAGTTATTTTAATTTTTTCTACCATTAGTCATGGTATTATTATCGTCAAAATAATTTTGAATATATTAAAAAAATTTTCTAATTTTATATATACAACAAAATATAGTAATTTATATATAAAAATTTAGTAGAAATTTCCAATTATAAATATATGTTCATTTGATTTAGTAAAATATCTGTGCAGATTTGTTAAACATTAACATTTTAAATTGAATAACAAAAAATTATAGTAATTGAATATTACATGATTTGAACCCCCAGAAAATCTAAAAATATTGACTAGGGAACATATTGGATTTGCATATCAATTGATATCATCAATCTAATTTACAAACTACGAGCCTCTAAAATAAAATCAGATTGAATATACTTTCCATGACTCAAATTACCAATAACTCTTCCCCTTAATTAGTAACTTTAAAAAATGGAATTCTAAAAAAAAATGTTAATATGGAACTAGAGAAAATTCGAAGTGTATATTTAAAAGATGAATACTACAATTCACCAAAAAAAAAAAGATGAATACTACACATTTATTTACTATTATTATTACTATTAGTATAATTTTATATCTTTACATAAATAATTTAGTGATGTTTTGTGTCATATTCGGGTTTAAACTCCATTATAATGTAAATACAGTAAAATTTTAATAAAGTTATCCTAGAATTATTAAAATTTCTTATTTTTCTAAAAATATTAATTAGTTAATACCTTTTTTTTTTGATCACCAAAAGCCTCATTTTATTTAATAGGATGAAGCAATACAATCAAGCTGGTAGAAAGTTTGTTTAGCTACAGAATCTGCCAAATAATTGGCTAATCTTGGAATAAATCTAAAAGAAATCAAAGCAAATTCGGTTGATTATTAATTTTCAGAAATTTTTAATCTGTAATTTAAAATAAAAATACAAATCAAATGTATTGCAAAAAAATCAAATGGTGTTATATTAAGGAGTTTAGATAATCTCATTATAAAAATGATATCCATAATTAAAATTTTATTATTAATAATACTAGTTAAGAATAAATGTTAATAGTTTATTGGCCTATATGAATAAAAATAATATACATTTAAAAGTAAAAATATCATTTAAATAATTAATTTTTAATTTTTGGTCCAATAAACATAATTTTTAAAAACATTTTAATTATCTAATTTAAATTGATCTCATGTTTCTAATCTCAAAATTTTGTAAATCCGTATAAATCTCTAATAAATGAGGCAGCATCATTTTCAAAACCTTTAAAACTACCAAATTAAAACTTTGAATTCTCAATCGATTTCTCTCCAAAATCTTCAAATTGATTTTACTCTAAATTCTAAAAGTTGATTCTCTCGATTCGTAAATCACTTTCTCATTAAAATTAATTTTTCCTTTTTAAAGTTTCTTCTCATCTTATTGTTCCTTTTTTATATATTATATTTTTAAGTAATCACATATTGTCAAAAAATGCGGATTGTCATTAAAATGTGTATGCGGATTAGATGTAACAATCTTTACTTTTAAGATGCAAGATATTCATGCTGATCTTTTAATTGTTTTATTAGTAAAAGAAATGTAAGCTTACGTACAAGCAAAAAAAATGTAACTAGTATATGTTTTTATATTGTTTATGTGTTTATATAGTAAGCCATTTTATTGGTTTATACATGATTATTTGTTTAAGTGAGTTTATGATGTTATTTTGAAGAGGTTGAAGATGCGTTATCAAAATTAAAAATTATTGGAAGTAAAATTATCAATGCCAAATCTGAGATGGAAGAGTTAAAAGCTTTGATCAAAGTATTACAAAAAGATAAAATTCGCAACAAAAAGAAAAAAAAATTGGAATGAAAAGCGTTGATCACATTGTGTTTTGCGTGTCTTTGCTTTATGACCATTATCATTGCTTATGTAATGGTTGGTCAAGTAAAGGAAAACAAATTTGTTATCAATTATCAGTGTTGAAAAGTACGTTTAATTTTTTTTTTTTGTTATATGTTTAGTTTGTTTATGTCATTGTATAATAAAAGGACTTAGATTTCCATTTGACAATGAAATGCATATAGTTTTGATTGAAGTTTAGTTTGTTGTAGAATGAGAGTATATTAAAACGTCACATAGTGATTGAAACAAAAATGGACAAGCTCCGGGAGTTCCTTTTTCGATATACTTTTTAAATAACGATTTACACATTTGAAGGGAGAGAAATGACCACTGTCACGGAGAACCACCATCACCTGCGATTTATCTCACTCAGAGAATTGATAAAAATATCTGTAATCAAATAACTTCAATCCGGTGTACGACAAACTGCAATTATGACGAGGATTGATCACGTAGTTTGCCACATATGCTCAGTAGTTTCTCAGGATCTCAATAAGTAATCACATATATTCTAACTAAAAAAGCATTCATTGTAACACTGTTTTTGATCTGAATACAATTTTACATTCTTTTCAAAAAAACAAAACACAATTTCGGAAAAAAAAAACAGACTTGAATATATAGATAAAACCATATTCACATACATGTAACAAACTTTTAAAATAAACAAATCTTCAGAACCAAAAAAAAACACATATAATAGATAATGGCATAATGCTAGCATGATGCCGGTTACCGGCCATGATGGACTTCAAAAAGGATGATGATGAGCCAAGGCTGCAAATAATGACAGAGCCAGAAACATTTTTTACTTAATCAATAATTATAGAAAAACTATATCCTGATGAGAGAAAACTATATCATATATATATATATATATATATATAATGGCAAAATCTATTATATAATAAGAGATTTTTTTATTAAGAGTTTCCACGTTATTACTTCATTTTTGATGTGTCATTTTCTCTAAATATAATAAATAAATAAACAAACTCAATTCCTAACATTTATTATATATAAAACTCAATTCAAAGATTCTTAATTGTGCATAATAGTATATGTTGGATTATAAATTCCGATCTAAGAATTATGGTCCATTAAGGCATAAAACCAAAGCTAAAACCAAAGTGAAAAACATGGCCAAAGTGAAAGTCTGAGATCAAGGTCAAATAACAGACTCAAATCTATCCAAATTGAATAACATAGTAAAACCGATGATATTAAACTTCATGCCGACTCCAAGATGAATTGAGAAAACATTCAGAATAATAATTCTTCCAAAAGCTTGCCATTCCATCAAAACCAAAAAAAGTCCACTCAGCTTGAATTGAAAGACACATGGTTAATATTCATCTTCTGTCTTAGAAGTTTATTATAAGACTGAAAAAAATCTGAATGTTTTAAAGTATAAGTAGGTAGTACCTTAAGGGTTTCTTCTGGGATTTTCTTTATAATCAATCCATGAAATTTGGATGGCTATTTTTGATGTAAATCACTTAGAAGATATCTGGAAATCATTTAAAACAACGTTTAAATTTTTAGTAGTATCATAATATCTTAAAAACATACTGTTACAAATCATGAGTTGATTGGATAATAGATCGTCAACCCAAAAATATTTAAAAACATTGTGACTACAAGTATTAGATTTCATAAACCTTTTTAAAAAGTTTTGATTGGATAAGATTAAACATCACTGCAAATTCCTGAATCCGATCATATAATACTTTTAAATAAAAAATTATTTTGTAAAACACGTCCGAAATTATCGTTAGTATAATACTAAAATAAACTAAAAATAATACATTTGCTCATATTATTATTCCAATCTGACAATCTTCTTTGAGCAATGAAATGCGGAGAACGAACCAGACCGTTTAGTGGAAATTAATATCTATCCCTAAAATACCTTTGCCACCAAAAACAAAATAAAAAAAAGGAAAGATGCCATGTTTGATGCTATCAGTTGCGACCAGTATTTTCTGCGCTTACTTACTGCAGTCTGTAGACCTGGCCAGTATTATCATGTGGTGCCATGTTCAGTAGATTCTTCGCAGACTTCGATATTAGTATTTCCTTCATTAAAAAAAAAACCAATAGTTTTGATAACTTCATACAAAAAAAAATAATGTTCCCAAAAAAAAAAAAAACTTTCACATAAGAACCTTTTTTATCCATTAACCATCCCAATAATTTTTTTTTTTTTCAAAATTCTAACTATGTTAAATCGAACAAGACAACAAATTGTCTATTTTTAAATCAAATGATATATATTGCCGGTTTGAGAGAAATTGTACGAGTAAGACAATTTAAAAGTTCTTAACTAAAGCTTTTTTTTGTTGTTGTCTATAAATGTTACCGATTTATCATTTTTTTTTAACTTTCCGGTTTTTCATGTTAAAGAACCCATGCCGAACTTAAGGCACAAAGTATCCCATACACGTCTCAATTATTGGAATCTCTGCGAATTTATGTTTTCAAATCCTAGATTATCACCCTCCAAACCACCACACTGAAGTTTTAAAACAATTATATGGGTTAAACAAACATTTAAGATTTGAATGATTGATTTGATCAGCAGCAAATCTTATCGATTTAGTAATTTTCATGTAGGGAAGAGTTGTTATATTGATCTAAAGATTCTTTTCAAACGTAGAATTACTAAAAAAAATTATTTGATCACAAGAATATAAATCTCTATTTATAGTCCAATTGAAAAAGTAAAAAAAGAATTATTCGTAGGTTTTAATCTTCCAAAAGTAATTAGTTTAGAATCTTTCCATAAACCTTCAGATACACCCTGAGTTATTAATAATATATACATAAAACCAAATGATTGGTTAGAGCATTATTATTGGAAGGTTTTTAACTATAGTTTTTAGAAAATAAAAATAATATAAATGATTATATATTCTTTTTTTATTAGGGTATAGTTTCTTAATTCTTGGAACAATCAATGAAAATCTCTAAGATTAAAGGCTTTCACTAATTATTTCAAAAATTAAAAGACTATACCCTAATAAAAAAATAATATATAATTATTTATATTATTTTTATTTTCTTAAAAACTATATTTTAGAGCTTCCAATAATCCTGCTCTTTGAACAATTTGCATGGTCAATGAGACGAACTTCAATTTCTATTCAAACCATGTATTTATGGGGGGAAAAAGTAGGTTGCACACACACACAGAAAAAGGATATGGGTAGATAAGAAAATGACATATCTATAACATGGGGGTGTTTGAGTATTAATCTACTATTATGGCCTCTAGATTGCTGGTCTCCTAATGAAAACAAACTCTTAGTTAACCACTTATTTTAAAACAAGATTCCAATTTGATTATTAATTTTTTTTGTAACCCTAAAGTTTGTGGAATATGCATGCATTTGAGAACTTGTAAGACGTCAACCGAAACATACGACGGTTGCGACAATGCGGCAATATAGGACTGAGTCACTCCACTAGTATTTATCATGAATCATGATCATGACATTATATGTATGAATTCAATTAGTTATGAATTAGTAACATATAAAGTAAGCAAAACCAACCATCCAGTCACATCGCCATAAACAATGACCATTGAATTTGTCTTTTTTGAATATTAATTATTTTTTGAATATTAATTCGATCAGATATGTTACTTCTGTAAAATTTAAATTATTCAGCAGATAATCCCTACACAAAATTTAATTCTGTGAGTGAGTAGTAAACAACCATTAATCAAGCCACGACACGAGTGACCATTTTAGAACGTTCAACTGCAACTGGCCTTATTAATTATCATGATGTTTGTAATTTATTGAGCAACAATAATGTTTATTTTGTTTCAGTTCAGATATAAATATATTTATTGGCAGGCAAAAGAAAGCAATGTTTCAAAACAATTACTTCCTCTGTTCCCATCAATTAAATCGATATATTGGATATTTTGCTTGTTCCTCAAAGATTAATGTTGAAGATTTTATTTAATGTACTTTAATTTATAAAGTTAAATAATATTTAAATTTTTGGCTAGAAATTTTAAAAAGATAATTTTTATATTTATAGTGTATTTTCTGGTTGGATAAATAATAATAATAATTATTTTTCTAATACAATAATAAAATAATTAGTAAAATAATTTTTAATCACTTTTTAATATGTATAATTCTAAAACATCAATCTATTATGAATAGAGAGAATACTTTTTTCTTTTTAGATTAATTTGCATTGTTTTTCTTTTTGCAACTTATTCATAATAAATATAGCATAATTTACGTTATTCGATGAAATTGGATAAAAATTAATTAGTAATAATTAAATACTACTTTCTCTATTTTTAATTATTAATTTTTTTAAAAAATTCATATGTATATTAAAAAAAAATTAGGATCAATCTTTGTATAAATGTAGCATTTGGTTACAATTTCTATTTTTTATATTTACATTTAGGTTTTTAAAAATTTAATTTTATTTTTAATTAAAAAGTTATTTAAATACTATTATATTTGTCTTAAATATTTTTTTATTTTTAATGTTTGCATGATTTGATTACACATAAGAATTTTGAAACAAATATAATAGTATTTACCATATTAAATTTTATATCTTATACTAATTTTTTTTTAATTTAAAATCTATTTATAGTAAGAATAATTCATACTAAAAATATTTTAAAATACGGTAAAAAAAAAAATTCATGGATCGATCCTATCGTCTTCATTTTGTAGGATTTCTATTTTATTTTGAACGATCTCCAAAATTCAAATCCCCAAAAAAACTAAAAGAAAATAATGTATTGACTCAGAAAAATCTATTATATTATTTTAAAAAAAAGAAAAAAAAAACTCAGGGCGAAATGTTTGTCTCTTTTGGACCAGTTGTGGACGAAAAGGGTTTGGAACCCTCAACACAGTGGTTTGTAGCTATGTGTCTTAGAATCTATTTGTAGTTAGAATACTATAATTTGGACTGAAATACTTAATTTAAAATATAATCAGGATATTCTAATTAAATAGAAACTCACAACTAATTTTACTACATACTAAAAATATATACAGACAAGATCCCGATTGAAGATTCGAATATGATTGCGATATATCAACAAATCCCAAAATTCGCTTTTGTGTACTAACCAATACTCAACCTAAAAAGAAAAAGTACTAACCAATACTCAAGAAGTAATCTTGGTATTTACAAAGTTGCTTCGATGTATATATGGTTTGATATTTAATATTGATTCACAACTATGCGATTACGTGAATTTACATTTCGACTAGAATCCAAGGTTATAATCGGATATACGGTACCACTGAAAATTATAATTTGGGTATAGTATCCATAAGATTCTAGAATATACGTGAGAGATTCTAAAACCTACCATTACTATTATATCCGGCCGAGACAGTTGCAGAGATATTGAATCTGATTTCTAAAATAGAAATATTGAATTTATATCCACAACCACAAATTATAACTCGCATAATATTTTCTATATTTGTTTAGTATGTCTGAAGAAAATGCCAGAAAAGGGAAAATGGCGACTATTTGGTAAGCTAAGAATTTAGTGTAATCAAACCAGTGACGAAAAATAGTTATATAAAAATTGACCTGCAGACGTGTCTCAATATCATTAGATATGTTTCATTTAATTGCATATTTGCATATCGTCTTGCGTACGCGTGTCCATATTTATATATGTAGTCTTGATGTATTATGCATATCATGCAAAAAAGGTTATCTTACAGATGACAAAATTATAAAGGTGGCTATATGGTGGATATTCATGACACGTCTAAAGTATAAATTGAACTCAACTAGTGTCTAACTCTTTGATCAATAATACCGATCGATCTCTATGTCCAACCTAACCCTGTATAGACTAATAAATATATTGTGTATTAGGTTCAATCATAATTTTATCATTTTATGTAATAATTCATAATCTGAAAGGTTAGGCTAATTGTTTGCGGAATGATTTAACTGGCTTTGTTACCAAAAAATGATTTAATTGGTTAGGTCAAATCTGCTTATCATATGTTGTCTTTGGAAATTAATGCATTCTCAAATTTTTAATGGGAAAAACAAAGGAAAACAATATTATGTCAATATGGAAAGGCTGGTTAAAATTCAGTACTATTAGTATCGACATACAGTAATATTTAGTAATGAAACATAATATATGTTTCTTTATAACTCTAATAGATTTTGGACTGAAACCAAAATTATAGCCGAAACATATAAAAATTTGGGTATTCTTGTTATTTAAGACGTGTACGTCTCTAAGGAAAAAAAATTATTCATTTTTTAAACTTCTTGATTAGTTCGGTTTATGAGTATAATAAGTTAATAGACTTTAGTACTTTTTTTTGACAAAAGTATAGAGTTTAGTACTTGTCTAAAAAAGGTTTTCTCTGGTATATAATGATCGTGGCTAAATAAGCGGGTAAGCCTTTAACCAATATCCAAAGCTTATATTCAACTAAAATTGATTCATTTTTGAACTTTTTTATGTAATAAAAAAGTAATGGTGCAAATTTTTATAATCTGATTAATCCTTTCGGATAAGTGTAGATGAAAACTTTTATTTTATCCTCAAATAAAAACTACTAAACCTTTACTATATGATTATGTTTTGACTTAATAAAAACATAAAAGTTAAAATATAGTCCAATAGATCATAAGAGAAAGAGAGATTATATATATATATACAATTTTCAACATAAAAGAGAAATAATCGACATTATCGACAAAAACAAAAAAATTGGGCTAACTTGGAACCTTGCTTATAATAAACGCAAAGAGGATGAGCGTCTAGTTAGCTGCTTTACGGGACCATTTACTTATAGTAAGAATGCCACGTGGGAAAGCAAAGCACGCCAAACTCGTGCATAAAATCAACACACGTAGAGAGGGAGAGAGAGAGACCTATGGTCAACCTAGCCGCAAACGCGGTTGTCTCATAAACGCCAAACTAGAAGAAACATATTGAACGAACGGCAATACTTTTTAAAGCTACAGTTAACATCACACCTTAGCGTTCCGACATTAAAAAAGCTCATACATCATAATTAAGAATTATGGTTATGAATCATTTGCCTCTGTTTCAGCGATATGTGAACATAAAGATAGAGCGTATACTGTTGTATTTTTTGTTCTCTTGAATAATCGAAACATATAACCATTTTAAAAATAAAAGAAAATCCAGCAGTGGTGGCCGGATGATAGTTGACTGATCGAAATGCGTACATTTGCTCCCTTTTGTCAATTCGATTTTTGTTGAAAACAACTTTAGTTTTTGTTTTGTATTTTATTTTAAGATAATTGACTTCGTTGATGTTGGTAGAGGTGTCAAATGGGCCTGCTGTCCATGGACGATCCGTGTCCAAATCCTAATGGGTTATCCATGGACAAACCCATTTAGAAACGGGTTTAAATGGGTTATGTCCATTTTTGTCCGTGAAAATAATGGGTTAAACCAAATGGACATTGGTTGGCCCAATGATCTTTTAAATTTAGGTCAAATCGATTTGGGAAATTTCATTCTCTTCTTCACCTCGAAATCTCGAATCGAAATCGATGCATGCTGATCTCTTCCTCACCTCGAAATCAAACCAACAACAATTCTCTCATGGTCTCTCTCTCTCTCTCGTGGTCTCTCTAACTCTCCCTCTCTCTCTTTCTCTCTCGTGGTCTCTCTAACTCTCCATCTCTCTCTCTCTCTCTCGTGGTCTCCCTCTCTCTCTCGTGGTCTCCCTCTCTCTCTCGTGGTCTCCCTCTCTCTTGTGATTCTCGAAGTCTCTCTCTCGTGGTAAGAACTCTGAACTTCTTTAGGGTCTCATTTGATTAGCTACAAAATTTGATTATGTGTTTTGTGGATCTTTGAAGTTTGATTATGATTATGGGTCTCTTCACTTTGTTGATGCTTTGATGATAGATGAATCCGAGTTTGAGTAAGAGGAGTTACTTGATTGTGGGTCTCATTTGATTTGATTATGTTACTTGATTGTGGGTCTCACTTAATTTGATTATGTTACTTGATTAGCTTTGAAGTGGGTTTATTGATATGTTCAAGCTTACGCATTTGTTGGTGTTGTTTAGATTTGTTCATGTTACATGTTTCCCTTAGATTGATGGGTTTATTGAATTAGTTTCAGATGGATACCGACCATACTTTGAATTTGGAGGATGATTATCTAAGTGGTGATGAGATGATGGAACATGGGGAAGAAAACAATCCTGAGGAAAACGATCATGAGGAGGAAAACAATCCTGATTCTCTAGTGAGCACTGCTGAACACAAGGGAGGTATGAATAAACGCAGACACTCTAAATGTTGGCGTCATTTTAGCATAGTAGGAGAGAAACTGGATGATGGTAGACATAATATTAAGTGCAAGCATTGTGATCATCCCTACTGCTTAGATCTAACTAGGAATGGAACCACTACTCTTCTGCGTCATATGAAAGTGTGTTCCAAAACTCCGGGAGCTGGAAGTACCCCTGGTAGCAATAGGAAACTTGATATGATGATTTTCCGTGAAATGATTGCTGTTGCCATAGTTGAGCATGATCTGCCATATTCATTTGTTGAATATAGAAGAATTAGGGAAGCTTTTGCTTATGCTAATTCTAGTATTGAACCCTGGAGTAGAAACACTGCAGTTGCTGATGTTCTTAAGATCTTTGAGAAGGAAAAAACCAAACTTAGACAGATTTTAAGTGAGGTGCCTGGTAAGATTTGTCTGACAACTGATCTGTGGAGAGCAATTACAGTGGAGGGTTATTTATGTTTGACTGCGCATTATCTGGATGCTAACAAGAATTTAAAGGCAAAAATTCTTTCGTTTTGTGCCTTTCCTCCACCTCATACTGGTGTTTCTATAGCGATGAAAGTATTAGAGCTTCTTAAAGGTTGGANTTGGAGCTTCTTAAAGGTTGGGGCATAGAAAAGAAGGTCTTTAGTATTACCGTAGATAATGCATCTTCCAACGATAATATGCAGGCAGTTTTGAAAAGGCAACTTAGAAAAGATCTTATTTGCAGTGGTGAATTTTTTCATATTAGATGTGTTGCACATATCTTGAATTTGATTGT
>OVBI01002549.1:0-19059 GCA_900406495.1 Sisymbrium altissimum | reverse complement strand
AGAGACAGAGAGAGAGAGAGAGAGAGAGAGAGAGAGAGAGAGAGAGAGAGAACATAATTACCTTCATTTGTCTTATTCCCACAAACATCTTTTAAATGGTTTCACAATTACTTTGATTATCTCGAAAAACTCTCTATTTCATTTTACTTCAGAATAAAAATGCTAAAAATTATTTACTAGTGAATTCATTAATGTAAATCTTCTCGAGCTCCACCATAATCTCCTCCATCTTTAGCCGTCTTATCGCCAAAAATTCCAAGAATTTCATCATTTTCTACAAAATTAAACTTAAACACATCGCTAGTCTTATTGAATCTCTCGTGGCCATGGTTATGAAAACTAACCATATTTGGAAGGACATATGAACCAAATCTCTATCATAATTTTGTAAATATAAATTATGTGTTAGTATGATTTTACTACGAATGAAGAAACATATCAAAAGATAAAAAAGTGAATCAAAATACTCAAGAATATGATTATCATTAGCTTCTTTGTATCTCGTTTAAAGCTGTCTTGACATTCTTGCATTTAGAATTTTTTGTGTTGTGGTTGACATCAAGTAACACATTAGCTGTATTGAATCGATTGTGTGTCAATGAAAAAGTTAAGTTATGCAAGTGCTGCAACCCTACATTAAAAATGAGATTCATAAATTTTAAAATCTATAAATAAGTAATATGGTTTTAGAATCAATAATTGATGTACTTTTGATTTACTTCTCGCGGTTCCAAGAGATATAAAATCATTTTCTAGACGTTTCAGTCAACAGAGCCTATTCAATAATTAAACGATTATCGTTTTACACGAACTACATGGATCATAATACTAAAAAATCGTTTGTAATGCAGTTATATACCATGTAGATAATATCGCATGTTACTCTTAACCAAATACTCAAAAACAAGTGTTTGCTCCTAATTTTTGTAGCAATAACCCAAAAGATCAATCATATTACAATGCTGAATGTTAGATAGATTAATAACCTGATGGGAACTTAAGAAAACTCACATAACAACATATATGTTAATTTCCATTTAACATAGATAAAAATTGAAACCAACAAATTTTGTGTTGTGCATACCTCATCTAAGAACCTAAGATGAAGAGTACATACCCGCCTTTTAATCTATAGGATTGTGTCCTAAAGAAATTCAATATAAATTAGGTCGAAACTTCCGGACCTAATATGATTAATCTACCCAAAAGTTTTTGCTACTTCCTTTGAGTCATCTTCCAAATCCCAAAACATGCCGTGAATTATATGAAGCCCAAATTATGTTACATGGTAGCTATATAAAGGATGTCACAAGGCATAACTGAGTATTTGGTAGATGACTTAAAGCAAGCAACAAACAATTTTGGGGAGATTGATCATATTGGGTCCATAAGTTTCAGCCTAATTTTTATTGGGTTTCGCCAAGACACTATTATAGCGATCAAAGACTGGATGATCCTCTCAATCTTAGGTTTTTGGATGAGGTATATACAACACAAAATTTATTGATTTCAATTTTGTGTGTGTTAAATATAAACTAATATATATTTATGCGTCTAATCAGGTTATTCATCTGTCTAACATTCGACTTTGTAATGTGATTAATATTTTGGGTTACTGCTGGGAAAACGAGGAGCAGATACTCTTCTATGGATATTTGGTTAAAGGTGACATTCAAGATTATCTACATGGTATATAAGTGTAATAAAACTGATTTTTTTTTTTTACTATTATGGTCCACATAGATAATTTAATGCGACAATCTCTTAATTATTGAATAGGTTCTATTGACGTAAAATTTAAGAAATGATATATATAGCTCTTGGAACCACAAGAGGTAAATCAAAAATACATTGAATAAGTTCCATTGACGTAAAATTTGAGAAATCATATATATAGCTCTTGGAACCACAAGAGGTAAATCAAAAATACATCAATGGTGAATTTGTTTATATCAAAAACAGATAGAGTATTTAAACTATTTTAAAATTTTCTTTAAATTGCAATATTCTCATGCATTTCCAACAATAAAATACAAAACATGCATTTTAAACAATTAAACAATCACAGAAAATGTTATTCATCTATAGATCTTAGTCTAAATTCAATTATTATAAGACATATTCATAATTACAGGTATAAATCAAATATAGATCACTTATATTACATAATATGCAGGTATACTTGTTTCAGTCTAGTCTCTACAAATCAACAAAATACAAGACGAAGATGAAAAAGTTGCACAGAAGACACTACCTTAGCCTATATCAGATGAGAAGGGAGAGCAGATCTAAGTGAAGGCATCAATCAAATACATATCATTTACACTCCATGATATGCTGGTATACATGAATCAATCTAGTGTCTTCCAATCAGCAAAAGACAAAGCAAGAAAGAAAAAAGTGTAAAAAATATATTTCCTTATCTTAGATAGGATAAGAAGGTTAGATAGGACTTAAGCTTTATAAATTTTTCTAAATTCATTGGGTTTTTTTTTGTTTTTGACAACAAGCTTTCAAATAAATAAATTTAAGAAGATGATCAATCCAAGCTGGTAGAATTGTATCGATATAGGTCATCAATATTGGTGAACTCGAGCACTGCCTGCTAATTTATCCGTCTTTTGATTTTGTGCGCGTGGAATGAGTTTCAATGAGAATACTTCATTGGGTTATGCTCTTTAAAAAAACATAGTCTATGTCTTTACCATAATGTCTTAATCAATCTCGGCAATCGCTAGGCTCACGTGTTTCTCATAAAACAGTTGTTTACTGCATAATGCAGCACATACTCTTGTTAAGTATCACCACTGCACTTTGTAATATAAATATTACTAGTACATCTATTTGTATCATATTACTCTTGTACTATGCGTATATGTTTTTTTTTTTTACTTTGTATTGATTGGAGAATATATGTTGATGTTTTTTTTGGAAAAATAAATCTTGGAACTCTATGTATACACGTACTAGAGGTATCATGGAATAACGATGGGGCAATACTAAATAGAGATTGAGTATTACTTTTGGGAAGTTGGAAGATGATGTTTGAGAGCTGATAAATCTGAGTAAGATAGTGTACATCAGTGCAGAGATAAATGATGAATTAAGAAAAAAAAAATAGTTTTATTTTGTGATGATCATGTAGCCACTCATGTTATATCGTGAACTACAAAAAAAAGCTTCCATAGGACCATAATCGCACAAAAGCTAAATAAAAAATCATCTAAAAGTGAACTTTTGATAAATCATCAAATCTTTATCTAGTTTGGATTATTTGTCAATAACAAACTATAGTTTTCTTAGAATCTTAACATGGTATATATACTACTCCGAATCATAAATTCTCTATAAAACTAAACCTTTTTCACCTGAAAAAAGTTAGCATTCTTTCATATTATTATGACATTTTTATTAGGTGAGTCTCACAATAAAATTTCACAGTTAAAATAAAATAAGGGAACTGGTAGCTTGACATAAAAAAAAATTATACATGTAAATTTGTTGGAAACATCTTACATAACCATCAAATATAAAATAAATTAAAATATTAATATTTTATTTTAAAAAAGCTTCAAAGTTTGTTCATTATCACCAGTGCTCTTTATTCTTTTTTGTCTTATTCTAATATTTTATCACCGAAAATAAGTCACATGTCACATAATACACAGAGTTTTTTCTTTGACCTAATATAATTAACTTTTGTTTTTTATGTTTGATGATTTTTTTCAACCAAATCACATAATCTAAAAACTAAAATAAGCATCAATTTTTTTTTTATAAACATTGCATTACGTTTTCAAATTTTAAAATGTTTTTTTTCTTGTAATACTAATTTTTTAGTGAAATGAAAATACAGACGACCGATTTTCTCAAATTATTTTATCTTTCAGAACTTTTAATATCCCGTTATGTTTTAAACCTTAGTCCTAAAATAATTGCATAACCTTGTGTAATTATCCAGCTACAAACTAGGAAAAAATTTGCAAATATCAATGCATGCGTAGGATTGCTTGGAAAAACAAACAGAGGCAATTTAATAGGGTTTGGGATATTTATTATTTAGCTTGATGCGGGTATCTAATGTATTTGACTGAATTAATTTGTGGATTTAACATTCAGCAAAAATGTGTTCCGAACATTCTATCATAACGGGAGAGATGGTTTTTGTTTGACAACATTATTGTATTTATATAAGACTAGTGTATCATTAGATAAACATATTAATGTTTATATTTAAAAATAAACCTTATATTATATAAAACTAAATCCTATATCACATAAATAGGGTCTGATCGAGGTTTATTTAGTATGAGACACATAATATTACAAATGGTTAAGTAAATAGTATATAAATAATTTTTGACTAAATTTGTAAAGAAATAAAAAATTAAACCTGTGGCACTTGCCACATTTACCATCAACGTGCGTCCACCCATGCACATAAGCTTTATAAGAGAATTAGCGAAATTGGAAAATAGTGAACCCAAATAAAATGATGTAAAATATGTTAATCATAAAAGATGAATCTAATGAACTTAATAGATGTTCATCACATTTAAAATTTTGATGTTATATGTTTATAAAAACTTTGATATGTTAACCTTATAAAAATACTTTTATCTTCTTTGTTTTACTTATTGATTTTCTCACAATTAGTTTTTATATATTGACATATATTCTCACTCAAATATCTAATAACTTAAATTTTTGTATTAAATTTCATAGAACAAAATCTATAAATAAACCAAAAAGAAGAGAAATTTCTTTCAAATTTTTGTCCTCCATCATTTCTTTCATATAATTTCTATCATAGATAATCCCATTTCCAAGCCTACGATATCCCAGTTGGTCTGAAAAAACTTACAGAGAATCCATCTGAACAGGGAGCCTTGTCGGGATGGACACTGAAAAGAGCTTCCTTTATTTCCATGGCTGAGGGAGGTTTGGTCAAGGCTTCATTAGTTGTGTCCGAGATCACAGGTACAAGCGCCTTATGAACCACTGCTTTTTTGTCCTCCGGATCTGTATTCTAAGCATTAAACAGGTTATTGTAGTTGTATAATTATAATAAAATATATGTCCAAACTTTCTGAAAATTTATTCGGTTTGTATATTTAGGATTAAGAATCTAATTTTACATTTTTATGATTCTGGGTATTTAGATAGTACATGTATGTTTATTTTGTAGGAGGTTGTAATTTAGAATTAGACAAATTTTATAATAGTTACTATGAAATTCAGATCTTTCATAATTGTCCCCTATTTTTTACATTTTGTTTTTATTAATTTTATAAATTTTTGCTGTCAATCATTTTTGTTAGTGTTTACAAATTATTAGTAAAGCGAAGAAACAAAAGAGTAGGAAAATAATTAATTGTTACTTAGGTTTAATAAAAAGAAATTAATTTGATAGGAGTTGGAAGTAGAGACTTATGTCTAAAATGGCCATAGTTAATCATTAAATCAACTTTTTGGGAGAAAAAAAAAACAAATCTCAATACTATAGAATAGTTCTTGCCATATGCTTGGATTAGTGCACATAAAGTGAAGCTAATTTCAAATGTCAAACTTTCTGAATTCTTCATTCGTTTGTGACCTACAGTTTTGTTTAACCACAAAACAACTCAACCTAATCCATTATTAATAATTTCTCCGTCGGTTGTCCTCGCGGTCGCCAATCCAGCCACGTTTCCAAAACAGTCTTCTATTTTGGGATGAATGAATTCTTCCGGATTCAGATAACTGTTCCTGATGATTAATCGCCACACATGCGCTAAATTGGCTTAAAATGACGAGATTTTCCTATCACCATATGATTGATCGCCACCTATTAGCTTTTTCTTTGAACTTAGAGATGTTTCTATTCGTGAATAGAAATTTTCTTTTTTTTTTTGTAAATCATATAACTGTGAAGAAACATTTCCAACAGGTGATACTATTGGAATTCAAATGGGGTGATCAATCTCGTCGAGAAACCAGCCACGGAGAAGCAAATGTGGCAAGTTTTCCCATCCAATTTCATTGTTAAATTATTATTCATTACTTGCTGTGAACATTAAAGATCCCATTTTTTAACTTTATGTTGAACATGAAAAAAATCTGGTCAATCTCATGAATATCACACGCAGATCGAGCTGATTTCATACAAACACTGTTAATTATCTGTTATGAATGCAAATCCGGCCTTTGACATAAGTCACATAAGCTAGGGTATCAGATTTTGTGTCATCTTCATCAGCTTCTGGCTCTATGTCTAACTAAACCAAATGCAGGTTGACTTTTATATTCTTGTGCGGTTTTTTTTGGTAAAATTTGTTCATGTATAAACAACACCTCCTTAAAAACGGTCTATATAAATTAACACTTTGTCTAATGCCCAATACTTTGTTAACGAGTATCCATGCTATCATATCTCAAATCACATATCCGCATAGTCACTGAAAACTTATGGTATTACAATTCATTATCCATGATATGATGTCCACCATCCATTTATCTACTAAATCTAATCTCATCGATTTCATACAAGCAAAAAAACTGATTTATTTCAGTGGTCAAATATATTTTTGAAAGATGGAATTCAAGTAGTTATACAGAAAATTGAAGAAGAAGAAGAAGAAGAAGATTAGGAAACATAGAGAGAGAGAGAGTGTGTGTGTGTGTGTGTGTGTGTGTGATAGAGAGAGAGAGAGAGAGAGAGAGAGAGAGAGAGAGAAACATAATTTTTATATGTCTTATTCCCACAAACATCTTTTAAATGGTTTCAAAATTACTTTGAATTATTCAGAAAAAAACTCTCTATTTCATTTTATTTAAGAATAAAAACGCTAAAATATTATTCACTAGTGAATTTATTCATGTAAATCTTTAGGAGATCCACCATAATTTCCTCCATCTTTAGTCGTCTTATCACCAAAAAATTCTAAGAATCTCATCGTTTTCTATAAAATTTTCCAATATTTTTCTTGTGAACGTTCTGTCCGTTCTCTTATCTGCAAATGTTTATGGGTTAATTCGAGGGCGTAGGTACACATCACAAATACATTTCAAACCAATCAATTTAATTACATTGAAAAGAAAAACCTCTTCAAGCTTGATATAGAAAAATAAAAATTATTTCTTTTTTTGCATTACTTATTGAGAGAATTTGAAGTGTGATGTAAATCTTTCAGGTTCTTCACCAGCTACAAACTCTACAAGGAACAAAGTAAAGGTAAACACATCGCTAGTCTTATTGAATCTCTCGTGGCCATGGTTATGAAAACTAACCCTATTTATAAGCACAGATGAACCAAATCTCTATCAGAACAAGTAAATATAAGTTATGTGTTAGTATAATTAATTTTACTACGAATGATGAAACATATCAAAAGACAAAAAAAAAAAAAATCATTATACTCTAGACCATGATCATTATTACCTTTTTTGTATCTCGTTAAAGCATTCTTGACGATCTTGCTGCAAGATTCTTGCATCCAAAATTTTTGTGTTGAGGTTGACATCAATTCAAACATTAGCTGTATTGAATGGATTGTGTGTCAATGAAGGAGTTAAGGTACGCAAGTGTTGCAACCCTGCATTAAAAATGAGAGACTTAAATTTAAAATTCTGTAAACAAGGAATATGGTTTTAGAATCTAAAATTGATGTACTTTTGATTTACCTTTTGTGTTTGTATTTGCAGTTGTCACCATTAAATCTTATCAACTCAATCACGGAAGTATTATGAATGAATTTGCTAGAAAAAAGCTACAAAATCTCGCAAATAATATTTTTTATTGTATTATGTATTTTTATTTAATCATTTTTAATATTATATTTTGGTATTTCTTTTTATAAAAGCCATATTTTTAAAAATGCTTTAAGCCATTTGAATATATACTGACTGTACTTAACCAAACATAATAGTGTACGGCTTTGTCTGAGCTTGGGCACTTCAAAATGCGAAGAAGGAAGCATCGGTCACATGAGGCTTAGTTGAATGCCACGGTCATTGTTTAAGGCCGAATGCTTCGTTCTTCTCTTGGCCACTTGACTGATACATTTTCACTAAATCCGATATACTTTTTCACCACTTCTAAATGACTTGATTCCGTTTGTATATAGTTAAACTAATAAGTTTTATATTAAAAAAAATATAATAATTTGTAGTATATTTTAACCAAAATAAACGGAATAAACAATTTAGAAATCTAGAATTTTGTTAGTACTAAAATCAAATGAATAAGTTATTGCAGACCATATATAAAGATAGAAATCCCAAATGAAAACAATATATCAAAAGGTAACAAAATGGAATTTTATGCATCGATTGCAGTAGAGGCCAATAAAAGCCTGAAAGCGCGCGAGTGGAAGAGTCTTCTTATTGATATAAGTATATCACGCCATCACACAATTAATCAGAACCAGAGCTTAACCAAAACGAAAAGGCCCAATGAAGTTAGCCCAAGAGTGTGTATACTTAATTAAGGAGTCGAAAAGTCTTCTTCGATATCAACATCGCAGGCAGCAGGCAGCAGGCAGCAGCCAGAGAGACTTGAGGAGGCAGAGAGAAACCAATGGCGTTTCCAAAGAAACTTTTTTTTCTTTTTCTCGTATCGCTCTCCATTTTCGCTTTTAACACTTCTCAAGTATCATCCACTGAAGAAGCTTCTTCCTCAAAGAACAATGCCTCTTATAAACTCAAATCCACTGTTTCCTCTCTCCGTATACTTCCATATCTCTTTTACCATCTTTTTGTTGTTCTTACAGTTTAGTTCCATTTTCCAGATTTTCTTGGGAAAACTATGCAGTTTTTCTAGCGTAATGTAAAGTAAATTCACAACGGTTAGATGTGAAAAGGGTTTTTTGAATTTTTTTTATTTGTTGCATTGCTTAGCAAATCCTGGAGAAACATGTGCAGTTTATTAGATATCTTTCTTTGGTTTCTGAGAAAGTGAAGGTCGAAATTCGGAAAGAAATTGTTTTAAGGGTTATATTTTTGCAAAGCAGAGAATTCTAACTTTTTCGTTTCAACTTTTAAAGTTGACGACTTTACAATACTCAGCTGCATGCATCGTGTTCTTCTCTTGATCTTCTTTCTATTTTTCTTTTTGTTTGTTTTTATAAGAATCGATCATCAAAGAAAAAAAACCAAGAACTGCTTACCAAGGAAGGAAGAGAAAATCCGACGACTGGAATTAATTATACGGGAGAAATTCTACTTGTGTGAGAGTGACATAGATCTTTCTCACGTGAGTTACGTACTGTTTTTTTCTGTGTTTGATTCATTTGTTTAAAAATGTGGATAAAACTTATTTTCTTTTGTTGTTGCTAATGCTTTTATTTAGTCTGAGAATCTTGAGAAGCACGCGAGTGAAGCAGAAGAAAAGGTTGGTTTTGTTTTTTGTGAGTAAAGTCGCCTACTTGTGGTATTTTTTGAAACTCATGGAGTTCCATGGTCTTTGTATGGGAATGCCTTTCATCGTCTTGAGTCAGTAGACGCCCGGTTTGACGACTTTGGTGATGACGTAAGAGCTTTCCCATTTTGCTCCAAGTTTACCGGTTCGTTTCTCTCTCGTATTGGCGTATATTTTGCGTAGGACCAAGTCGCCTTCTTTGAATTCTCGTTCTACTACTTTATTGTTGTAATAGCGCGTGGCGAGCTCCTGGTAGTTTTGGATTCAAAGAAGTGCTTGGTCTCGCTGTTCTTCCAGTGTATCCAAGGCGTCGAGCAGCATTCGTTCGTTGATTTCGGGTGGTCTGGGAGAAGTACGTGGCAGAGACTATAGACGTTGACCTCAGCTAGTGCTATTGCCTTGACTCCGTATGCAAGCAAGAAAGGAGTGTGACCTGTTGCCCTTTATGGAGTAGTTCGGTGGGACCACAGTACGCCGTCCAACTCGTCGGCCCATACAACTTTTTTGGATTCGAGGCGCTTGCGGATACCATCAAGGATGGTTTTGTTGGTCGCTTCTGCTTGTCCGTTTCCTTGTGGATAGTGAGATGTCGAGTAGGGAAGTCGGATCCCCCATCGTTGGCAAAAACCTTTGAAAAGATCAGATGTGAACTGGGATCCGTTATCAGTGATGATTTCATATAGTAGGCCGTGGCGGCATATAATATGTTTCTATACGAACAGTTGGACATCAAGGTCGTGAATCTCGACGTATGCTTCGGCTTCGATCCATTTTGTGAAATAGTCGGTGACTATAAGAAGGTACCATTTCTGGTTAGAGGCATGAAGTGGGCCGACAATATCTATTGCCGAACGTTTGAAAGGATATGGTGCTGTGACCATTTCTGTTGGGGAATGAATTACTGGGGCATGTCGTTGGCACTTCTCGCAACGAGAGGCGTAAGCGTCGCAATCAGTGACCATGGTCGGCCAATAATGCCCTTGTTTCTTTATCTTGAGGACGAGAGCTCGTCCTCCGGAACGGTTGCCTCCTGCTCCTTTGTGGGTTTCTTCCAAAACGTGTTGTATCTCGTCTCCGTGGATGCAGCGGAGTAGGGCGCGATATACGGTGACGCGGTAGAGGTCGCCGTTCAAGAGCGTGTATTTGGCACATTTAACCTTCAGTCGGCGAGACTCCCACTTGTCGGCAGGTAAGGTTCCATTTCCGGTGGTGCGTCATGACCCTGGTTTTCAGTAGGTGTGATTGCGCTGGTTGCGTCAGCTGGCCTGGAGAGAAGCAAGACGTCGCTTGCCAATGTAATGCTTGATTCGTCGATAGTCTCTACAGGTATTGTGCGTCGTAAGTTTGACTTGGTGGACGAAGCAAGTGTGGCAAGTGCGTCGGCGTTGGAGTTGTCGCTTCGAGGAATTTTGGTCAAAGCGAACAATTCAAACCGCTGAGCAAATGTTTGGGCGACTTTAAGATATGCATTCATGCGGTCGTTCTTTACCTCGTAGTCGCCGTTGAATTGGTTAGCGACTAGTTGTGAGTCGCAATAAGCTTGGATTCGTTTGGCGCCAATTGCATGGGCAAGTTGCATCCCTGCGAGTAACGTTTCGTATTCGGATTTTTTATTCAATGCAGCGAAGGCAAGTCGGAAGGACTGTTCGAGGATCTCCCCGGTTGTTGACTGGAGTTGTATTCCGATGCCAGAGCCGCGACGGGAGGAGGATCCGTCCACATGGAGGATCCACGGAGTTTCAGGCGGGGGAACTTCGGGGGCAACCTTTGGGGAGAGTTCGACGATGAAGTCGGCGAGTACTTGCGCTTTGATGCTTGTGCGACACCTATACTCGATATCGTACTCGCTCAACTCGATGGCCCACTTGGCCATTCGTCAGGATTGCGAAGGGCTGTGAAGGACTGTTCGTAATAGTTGGTCGGTTAAGATGGCAATGGTGTGCAACTGGAAGTAAGGGCGGAGTTTCCTTGCGGAGATTACCACTGCAAAAGCAAGCTTCTCAAGGGTTGGTATCTCATCTCGGCGTCGGCAAGCGATTTGCTGACATAGAAGATAGGTTTTTTATCGCTGTGGTCGTTGCGGACGAGCACACCACTCACTGCAGTGCCCGAAACGGCTATGTATAGATATAAAGTCTCTCTATCTTCGGGTTTTGCCAGTACTGGGGGTGTAGAGAGGTATTCTTTGAGCTAGCGGAAGGCATCCTCGCACTTATCGTCCCACAGAAATTTCTTGTTTCCTCGAAGTAGATTGTAAAAAGGCAAATACTTATCCGTTGACCGCGATATGAAACAGTTAAGTGAAGCGACTCTACCAGTAAGTCGTTGAACTTCATTTGCCTTCGTCGGGGACGGAAGGTCTACAATAGCAGAAATCTGTTTCGGATTTACTTCGATCCCACGTTCAGTCACTATGTAGCCTTGAAACTCGCTGGAGGTGACCCCGAAGGTGCACTTCGCTGGGTTCAACTTCATGCCGTATTGGTTCAAGATGACGAAACATTCCTCAAGGTGCTTGACGTGGTCTTCTTCTACTAGAGACTTGACGAGCATGTCATCAATGTAAATTTCCATCGTAGTCCCGAGTTTGTCGGCAAACATACGATTGACAAGTCACTGGTATGTGGCGCCTGCGTTCTTAAGGCCGAATGGCAGGACGCGGTAACAGTATGTCGCTTTTCTCCTTTAGTCGCGCGCCTTCCGTATTCTTTCAGCGATCTCACTGAATCTTTGCAAAGATCCAAACCGCCCATAATCATGTTTACGCGGCGGACCGCTTTTGGGTGTTCGTTCTGATCCGGGGCGTCAATCAGTCGCTTTGGTGCATCTGTGGATCCTGGATGTGGAGTCGTCTCTTCTTGCTCATTCTCTTGTTTTGCTCTGCTGTTGTTGCAGCGATTGTGATTGTTTCCGCGACGGGTTGGGCGATGTCGAGGTACTTGCACTTCACCATTTTGGTAGCATATCACGAGTTCGTCTCGGAGGTTGCGGCACATTGACGTATCATGACCGCGCTTTTTATGGAACTTGCAGTAATGGGTAGGATTGTAGTCGTCTGTCGCCTGTTCCGGGTCCCGATAGTATTTTTTCCACGACTTCTTGGATGTGGATGTACCTTTACCCTTGGGCGGTGCCTCTTTGGTTTCGGATCTTCTGGTTCGACGTTATCGACGTAGTAAGTCGCCTGCCGTCTATTTCGGTCCTGTTTCTCGTAATGTTGGCGAGGCTCGTGATGTCGGAATCGATATGCAAGGCGTGTCTCAAGGCGTCGATTGCCGTTCTGTCGGATACGGAAGCTCGTGAGAGGGTACTCTTGAATCTTTCAATGAAGCCGCGCAGGGTTTCTTTAGGTCCTTGGGCCATAGTCCACAAGTCGACGTCAGTCGCTCCTTGGTCGATATAGATGGTGTAGTGCTTCATGAAAGCCGTTGTGAGTTGGATGAAGTTGTTGATAGAGTTTGGACGCAACTTGGAGAACCAATTGAGGGCGTGACCGGTAAGGCCTTCCACAATTAGTTGGCAGTATCCAGCATCTCTTTCCTCTGGGGAAAAGTGAGCGCGACCTAGAGCGACTGTGAAGGCCGTCAGTATACATGGGTCGGATTCCCCCGAGTAGGTAGGAGCTCTTAGCTTCTCTGGGTGTTTGCCCTGACATCGGTTATCTTTCGCGTGAAAAGCGTTTTCTGAGCGTTCGCGAGAATTCGTTCGATTTCGGGCGTTCCGCTTGCTTGGTGGACTGTAGAGTTTATTTGGCGGAGACTTGTTTCAAGTTCCTTGATTGCTTGATCTCGTTCCAAGTCGACGGTGGCGTGTCGTCGTCTTCTTGGCTCTGATTCCCTGAACAAAGCGCGGCGTACCCCATCTTTTGTTTCTCCCTGGCTAACACTTCGAGGTCGTCGCTTGTCGCGATTGTGAAAGGACGATATGGCATCAAGTTTTTTTTCCTGTTCATCTAAGCGTTTGATCAGGCTCGTGAGCAGTGATTCGATAGCCGAGTTATCGATGGGAGCAGCATCGGTGGTGTTCTTCTCGGGCGTTTTATCGCTGTTGTTGACTTGGTGGTCGACTTGGTGTCCATCTTCCACTCCGGTGAGATCGTCCCCTGGTTGTTTCTCGCGGCTTGACTCCTCTCAATCTCGTTGTTTGTGGTTGTTGTGATGGGGTGTGTGCTGGTCGTTGGAGTCGTCCGAGTGAATTGATCCTTCCATGTTTGACGGTGGCGTAAAGAAATTTTCTAGAAACCCCCTCCCTCTAGCGCCAATTGAGGATGTTAGGGTTATTTATATCTAAAGATGGAAATAACTCGGTTAGGATTTCTAAAGATTTCCTTAATTGACATCAAGTCATCGTCAAAGATGGAATGTTAGGTCGTCGGAAAAGTGTTTCAAGTCGGCGGAAGACGGCTTGAAACCCTTAAGGTAATTTGCTCTTAAGACTGCTTTAGGGCTCAAAAGTAGGTTATTGTATTAATGAATCTCTGTGTCCCCTTTACGGGACAATTACATGTATTTATATAACAAGTTGGCTAAATCTATTTTCCATAAATACCACCAAGTCGGTTAAATTTCCTTCCTTTTCGCCATTAGGTCAGCTTTCCTTATGACGACGTGCCTTATACTATCTTATTTGATTGGCGGCGACTTTGTCTTATCTAGGCAAATTAGGGCAAACCGATTTATAGGTATAATGGGCTAAGGAGGGATGAAATCCATCTCCAACAACTATCATATGTAAGTGTTTCGAATTCTAAGAATGAAAATATCTTATTTGCCTCTAATTTTATAAATCTGAATAATTCGAACCATAAACCTCTAATTAAAGATTCTCTGACACCCAACAACATCTAGTTTTATTGCTTTTTACTCCTTTCATCATTACTTTAGTTTTAGAAAACAACAAAACTTAACGTTATATTGTTTGCTAGTCTGAGGGCTTAGCGAGAGTTAAAATTTGAATGATTATTAAAATTTTCAGATTATATATTTAATGGTTTATGGATTTTAATATTTTCATTAAAATCTAATATTATTGATTTAGTGATTTTTAATTTCATACAAAATATATTATTATTCAAAAAGTTTGGTTTTTAAAGATTTTAAGATTCTATTGAAATTTTTTTCGTATTATTGGGAATTTGATTTTAAACAATTTAAATCAATAAACAAAATTTTGAAAATATTATATATATATATATATCCCTAAGATTTTTAGAATTATTATTATAAATTATTTTTATAGATTTTTTAAATATACACAACTATTTACAACTCTTTCCAAATTCAATAAATTTCTCAACTTTTAAAATCAACTCACTAAATTTTATATTTATTATTGGTAAAACTTATTTTTGGTGGAAATTAAGCCTTTTAAAGTTAGCATAGTCAAGTGAGATGAAGTCATATGAATATCTGATTTTAGAGATACATCCGATTTAGTGAAGAAACGTTCGTTTGGCCCTGAAAAGGAGTCCACAGAAAAAATAAGTCCAACCTCGGTAAGATGATAAGACGACTGCCACTGATCCTCTCTTGACCGAGGGATAAGTATGGTCTCAAGTTTATCAAAGAACATTTGGAGGAGTGTCTTTCCAAAACGGGGTATATGTTATGGTGATTTATTCATCGGAGCTTCTGTTGACAGGGATTATGCTGACAAGGAAAAAGGATGCTTCTTAGTACCTAAAAGTGAGTTCCTATACTTAAACCCTTCAGTCCTTTCTCGTTTTTACTTGTTTATGTCTGTTAATCTGTACTCCGTTGATTTATATTTTCCAGAAGATAAATATGTGACAGTTACTAAGATGTTAGTAGACATTCTTTTCCAGCAATGAACAACATTGATATGCCAGAAAGTTTGATGCTAGTGTCAAAATATTCAAAATACACAAGAACCACAATATTCTTAAAGGTTTTGGAAGATAAAGATTTCAATGTTTAACATAACATTGAATCCCATTTTAAATCCTTAGAGCAACATTATTGCAAGTATCTAATAGGAATTTAAACATTAAAAATAAAACTTAAAACAATTAGAGAAGCAAAAGAGAGAAAGAAAAAAAATTCTAAATAGAGAATCCCAACAAAAAATTAGAGAGACTCTTATTACAGGTGACACTTTTTGATTGGCTAATAATTAAATTTAATCTATTTAATTAAACTAAAAAAAAACTATTACTAAAATATTTGTTAGACTCTTTATAAGAGTTTTGGCTATTAGAGGAGGAGACTGTTACTGTTTCTCTGCCAAAGTTACTATAATGTTCGTGGACACTCTTTTCTCGGCATGGAAGGGTCAACTTCGAGCAAATTTGATGGTAATCTCAAAATCCTTCAAACACACGAAGCTCAACATTGTCCTTTCACATTTGGAAACCAGTTGTTTCAATGTTCTGCTAAAAGCCTATTAGAGACAGCAGAGTAAGCTGTCTATCTTCATGAGCGTAATATTGTTTAGAGCAGTCTCATGTGATTATTATCCTTTCCTTTCAACTTGTGTGTATGTACAACATATTTTACTCGAGTCTTGATAATACAAGAGATACAAAAATACTAAAGTGTAAATTTAAATTAACACAGCTAAACACAATATAAGATACATGAGCTTCTTTAGAATACTTTTTTCTTCTTTACTTCTACTTTTAATTCATCACAATTACATAGCTGTTTATTTATATAGATGAACATTTTTTCATTTTTTTTTCAAATTCATATGGAGGGAGGATGTTATTACATCATTAATTCATCAGTTTTAAAGTGATGTCTACCAAATCTCTGGTCCTAATCCAGAGCAAAACAAAAACTGTTCCTCTTTTACACTCTCTCTCTCTGATCAAAGGTTAATAACATTGATTGAAGCAGAAAAACAAACCTTTTCGTTTGTCTTCAGTTTTAGCCTTTGGAGTTTCTCCACATTCATCAAGCTTAGTAGCCATCAAAGAGCTAGTTCCAGGAGAATCCGGTGGCAATAGTGTGTTCTTAGAAGCAAGAATCCGTTGTGGAATCGCGGATACAGGTGATCCAACTTTGGAGAGATAGTTAAGTAGTAACTGAATGATCTGAGTGAAGTTTGGCCGGGCATTCGGATCCTCATTCCAACAAGATGTTACAATGACTCCCAAATCCTCCGGTAAGCTCTCAGCGCTTGGCCTCACATTCTGTAAAAGGCATATGTCAAAACAAGAGAGTAATGTTTTGCTAAAAAGAAGCAAACAAAGGAAGTAGTACACACTTTAAAGGCTGCTGCGTATGCTGCTTGGAGATTCGACATTCCCTCAAAAGGCAATTTATTGTGTAAAAGCTCCCAAAGAACGATTGCAAAGCTATATGCGTCGACTTTATGGTTGTAATGCTTCTTCTCTCCCAATCGAAGAGTAACCGTGCTGTACAACTGAAAATATCCACCAATATTGTCTTTAAGTAACTGAAGAGAAGAAATGAACAAAATCTGTCAATGATAAAGAACCTCAGGTGCCATCCATCTGTATGTTCCTGTCTCAGCTGTCATCATCTCAGTAAGTGACTCTTCTCTTGCTAATCCAAAGTCTGCTAGTTTTACTGTTTTGTGGTCTGCAGTTAAAAGCAAATTCTCTGCAAGGGAGAAGAAAAGATCCTCTTAACTTCAACACCAAGATTAAATCTAATTCATCTAATCATAACCAGAATATTAAAAGCACTTGAAGCGTGTGTGGTGTCAGACAAAAAGAAAGAAAAGATTCTTTCTGATTGAGATCTGAGCATGTGGCTTCCATGAAACAAGGTGTCTTGCTAATATTTTAAGCAGATCATTAAATGATGGTGACATAACTGTTTAAAGAGAAAAAAAAAAAAAGAAATGTTATTTTTACCGGGTTTGAGATCACGGTGAATGATCCCATGGGAATGCAAGCATTCCATGCCACGAGCAATATCAAGTGCAAAACCTATTGCCACACGAGTCTCCAAACAAGCAGGTCTCAAGTTTAACAGATATTTACGCAGTGTTCCACCTTGAAGAAGTTCTGTAACTATTACCATTACAGGCTCCTTGCAAGCACCAATGAACTGTTTTCAGAAAGACAAAAGAGAATGACTTACGTAATAACTTTCAAAAAAATATTAAGCCAAAATCACACATAGATCTCAAGAAACAGAACCTTAACCAAATTCTTGTGTTGAACTCGTGAGAGCATTTCTACTTCTCTAAGGAATCTTGAATCCCTCTTTGCAATTTCTTCTGGTGTCTCTCCTCTGTGAATTATCTTTATAGCAACTGTCTGATTCTTGTATCTATCTCACATCATAACCACCAAAAAACAGTAGAGATCCATTAACAACCTCAATTGCTGATTAAATACCCAATTTCAATCTCTTTAGAAAGGCAAATCAAGAAAGACGATTCTACTAAACAAACACTTAAGCTTCACTTCCCCCACAAATCAAATTCCAATTTCAAATCTTCTTACCAAGGCAAATCAAGAAAGATGAGTCTACGAAACAAACACTTTCCCACAAACTTTCTTAATAATCTCATCAGCTAAAGAGTGAAGATAGAAACCAAGAACAAGAAGAAGATAAAAGGAACTTACTTTCCCTCATAGACTTTGGCATGAGCTCCTTCACCAATCTTTGGGCCAACAAAGAGAAGTTGAGGATCAATTTCCCATTTGGGTTCTAATCTATATCCATTCATAGAATCCATAGCAAGCATTTACTCAAACACCAAGATTACTTCAAACCTTGCATCAGAGCACAAAGCAACCACATTTTTCACGATCTCGCTATCCTTTTATTTTTGTTTTTTCTCTCTCTATTTCTTGATTTCTTGATTTGTATCTCTGAAGATTTAGAGAGCTCACAAAGGCAAAGTAGAGAAGAGATAAGTAATGGCTAACATGGCCTTGATGAGGCAAAAGCAAGTATCTTCACATGTCCGTAAATTAAGCACAACTCTTTAGAGAGAGAAGAAGGCGACACCAGGCAAGCTCTCCCCCAACTAAAATATAAGTTATTTATTTTATATATATATATAAATAAAATAAAGATAGAGTGTAAATAATATTTTTCTTGATAACAGAATGGATAAGAGAAGAATCTTCACAAAACAAAGAGAGAAGCAGAGGAAGAAATAAAGCAGTGGATCTGTTAGTTCAATACTGAATCGTTTGATCTAATAAGAAACTATTCTTGAGTTTGGAAGGTTTGTTTGATTTATCTTTGATGGTGGCAATAGCAGAGCCTTCGTCTTGATATGAAGACAGTGTGGCAGGACAGAGAGTCCCAGAGAGTTATGTGTATGGACAATGGAGTGGTGTGAGTAAAAATATAATATGATAAACAGAAAAGATAAAGCTAGAAGAAGGGTGTTGATTTAATTTCGGTTTGTGTCAATGATTTGATAACAGATTAAACCGGTTTGGTTAATATGTAGTTGTGGGAACATTGGGAAGTTAGTGTTAGTTTGCACTTTGCAGTAGTTATGGGTAGTTATGTAGTTATGGGAAGTTAGTTTGCACTAGAAGAAGGGTATTGGTTTAAGGTTGGTTTGGGTCAATGTTTTGATGAACCGGTTTGGTTAGTATGTAGTTATGGGAACTTAGTTTGCACTAGTTCTACTAAGAGTAAGCTATTCAAGAGAACTAGTGGAGCTCCTCTAACTCCGCGCACGCGCGGAGTTTTATTTTATCT
>OVBI01002548.1:0-19073 GCA_900406495.1 Sisymbrium altissimum | reverse complement strand
TTGGTGGAGAGAATATGTAGGAAGATTATGGTAGATGCAGCTACGACAAAGTTTCAAATGAGTTACATTCCAATGATTGTGCATCCTAAATGTCCAACATATATCTTGGATGATGAAGATGTGTTTGCATATGTGATGGAAGTTAATCAAGTTCAGTGTAGGAGTCTTCTGCATGTGGAGCTCACTGAAAATCTTTCTGTTTGAGTACAGAGTAGTTGGTGCTGATGGGATAGGATATTTGGTTTGGATATCCATCCGGTGAAGAGGAAAGCTCAGGATGTTGATGTTATTTGTGTTTTGTGTAACTTGTTAAGATGTTATTTGTGTTTTTGTAAGATTGTAAAACTTATTTGGAGTGTTTATTACGTGAAATCCAATTAGGTACAACAGGTCCAACTAGGTACAACAGGTTCAACTATGTACAAATAAGTCTGTCTTTGCAAATCTGATATGTTATAGTACAACTAGAGCAAATAGAACAACTCCATACATTTGAGACCAACTGGTACGTTTGGTACAACTCCATACATTTTAGAACAATTGGTACGTTCGGTACAACTCCATATATTTTAGACCAACTAGTACGTTTGGTACAACTGGATTAACTGAACTATTAGAAAAAATGATTTAAATTAACAGTTGTAAACACCTTTCACAAAAACTATGCCTTCAAAACATCTTAAGTTTACATTAAGTTAATAAATAAATTAAAAAATTTGGAATTTTTTTTATGAATATTTTATGTTTGCATGAAATATCTTACCCTTCTAATGTTAGTTTTGTTACATTAACCACATTAACATGAAAACTGTGTGGAATACTGTTTTTATACATGTGATGGTCTGAGATTATGTTAAATGTAGTTTATATTGTAAATGTTATAAGTACAACTGAAAATGTTAATTTAAATCATGGTATAACTAATTAAATTTAAAAACAACCAAAATACAACTCTTTTGAGAACTGGTACAACTAAAAAACTAGTACAACTACGTAATGAAAAAGGCGGCGCACGTGACTTTTTTTATTATTTTCTTTCTTTGTCGGCAGCGCACGTGACTTTTTTTTTTTTTTTCTTTCTTTGTCGGCACGCACGTTTTTAATTTAGTTGTACGTTGTAGTTCTAGTTGTACCAATATTCACAGTTGTGCTAACTTTTAGTTGTATATATAGTTGTACCAATATTTCTAGTTGTACTTATTTTGTATGTTTTAATTCAACACTTAAATTCAACATTTAAAAATAACCACCATCATCCTAAGTTCACATAAATAAAGTCTTAAAGCATTACATAAATAAAGTCATACTGCTTTTATTTCTGAACATAAGGAGACTTAAAAATATAAGAAGGTTTATTTTCTCTCTTCGGCCTAGGAGTTTTAGCCTTCTTAACCCATTTGTGCAACATCTTCTTAATTATAGGAGTCACAAGTGTGGGAGTTTTCGGGAGCGGTTGACTTAGCTGACCTTAAAAAAAATGATAATAATTGAGTTTATGTAATTAACAAAAACAAAATAGAATAATTGAGTATATGTAAATTTACCAAATATTTCATTTGCAATCTTATTTTCTTTAACTAGATGATCCGCTTCCTCTTGTGTCTCTGGTACAGACTCTGGAGGTTGACTCTCTTGAGTGTATTAGAGAACAATAAAAAATAATTTAATAATCGTTCTAGTCGTCCTAGTCCTATTAATCATCATAGTAATCATAGTAAAACGAACCTGCATTGCAGCAGCCTCTTCTCTTGTCTGAGTCTCTGGAGGTTGAGTCGCATCCTCATCCGCCTGTTGCTTCGGATCCTCTTCCTCATTACATTTCAAAACAATAGGAGTTATACAAATCATACTAGTTGTCCTACTCCTACTAGTTATCCTAGTAAAACGAACCTGCATTGCAGAAGCCTCTTCTATAATCTGAGTCTCTGGAAGTTGAGTCGCATCCTCATCCGCCTATTGCTCCGGAGCCTCTCTCTCGGCTGCCTCTCTCTCGGCTGCCTCTCTCTCGGCTGCCTCTCTCTCAGCTGCCTCTCTCTCGGCTGCCTCCTTCTTGGCTGCCTCCATCTCTGCTGCCTCTCTCTCGGCTGCATCTCTTTTGGCTGCCTCTCTCTCGGCTGCCTTTCTCTCAGCTGCCTCTCTCTCGGTACAATTAGCACAACTATAGTGTCAGACTCGTACAACTATAGTGTCAGACTCGTACAACTAGCACAATTAGCACAACTAACAATGGTACAATTAGCACAAATAACAATGGTACAACTAGCACAACTAAAGGGAGAGACTTGTACAACTAGCAACTAAAGTAAGAAATTTACCTTGTGAAGGTTCACCGGTTTCAAACAAATCCTAAAGCTCATAATCCTGAGGCTCATAATTCACCTTCTTTTCCACAATAAGTACTTTTCATTCATAATATCAACATTCTTCATAACCGCCTGAAGACCATCTTCCATTTTCTTCATCATTACCTCTATCATCAACTTAATCTCTTCTCTCAAGTCATTTCCTGCTTCCCTTTGCTCTGGTACAACTCGTTCAAATGGTCCGTCTGGTATAGCTCTCTCAACTGGAGTGGGCTTTGAATAGAGTGGGCTTTGAATGGAGTGGGCTTTGAATGGAGTGGGCTTCGAATGGAGTGGGCTTCGAATGAATTTAACTGATTGGGTTGGTTTAATGAAATTTCGGTTTATTAACCAAATTCGGGTTTGGTATAATAGTAAATAAAAAGAAAGAGTAAGGTTAAAGATGGTTTTTCATTTTTTTTATTAATAAAAAAAATAAAAAACATAAGAGGTCCATTTGAGAATTTTTTCTAGACTTCGGGTCTATTTTAAATTTTGATTCCAAAATATATGACCATACCATGAATACCATTCATTGTCTCTTAAAAAAAAATAAAACACAACATTAACATAAATTAGTTGTATCAGTTTTACCAATTATACATTATGCTAGTTAAAGAGTTGAATGATTTATACTAATCATACCATTTCTACTACTATTAGTTGTACTACAAGTCATATCAATTGTACGAATTTTAGTATTATATCACTAAAACCAGTTGTACTAGTAGTATAAGTTGTACCAACAATCTAGTTATACTATTTGTACTAGTCGTTACAATGACTTAGAAAAAAAAACGCCAGTTGTCATCAACTAAAAAGTAAGATGAGAGAGAAAATATAGATTTATTTAAATTAAAATTAAAAAAAAAAGAGAAAGGAAGGAAATTTCATTAAGGGTAAAAAAGAAATTTCTCATCATTAAAACACTATATAGAATAAATGAGCACCATAGAGAATTTTTGACCCCTTCCCAACACCATTTCAGAATTTGACTCACTCAACGGCACGTTTAGAACATATCTTCACCATCTAAGCTACGACTGTTATACCTTGACTATAATAACTTCAGAGGGCCTATCCCGAGATCCATTTCCAAATTAGTCAATCTTGGGTCGCTTGACCTTTCCAATTGGAACACCCAAGGCCCATTTGATATTACTATCTTCTCGCATCTCAATCGGCTCCAATTTCTTGACCTATCCCATTTGAACACCACTACGATTGACTTGAATGTAATCTCATCATTTTCCAAGTCTCTTTTTTCATTAGATCTCTCACGAAACCATGTTTTAGCCACAAACCCAAGTTCAGTTTTAGATCCTCCTTTGCAATGGATAAGTTCTTTAAACTTGTCAAGCTGCGGTATTACTGAATTCCCAGAGCTTCTAAAAAGTCAGCAGCTTATTCAGTTTCTAAATATTTCCAACAACAAAATCAAAGGTCAAGTTCCTCGCTGGTTATGGACTTTACCAAAACTGGAGTACGTAAATCTTTCCAACAACACTTTCATCGGCTTCGAAAGATCAACAAAACATAAACTATCCTCTTCCCTAAAGTACTTGTTTGGCCAAAAAAATGGTTTCATAGGAAAGATTCCTTCTTTCAGATGTGAGTTGGCCTCTCTAATAACTCTCGATTTATCAGACAACAACATCAATGGATCGATCCCTCTTTGTTTGGAAAATCTCAAGACTAATCTCTCAGTTCTAAACCTTCGTCAGAATCATTTTAGTGGAGGTCTTCCAAGGTGTGTATTTGAAAGGCTAAGGTCGTTTGATGTTGGTCATAACCAACTGGTGGGAAAGCTTCCAAGATCTTTGATAAATTTCTCTAAACTTGAAGTTCTAAATGTGGAAAGCAATGGAATCAACGACACGTTTCCGTTCTGGTTGAGTTCTTTACAAAATCTGAAAGTTCTTGTTTTACGTTCCAATGCATTCTATGGACCGATACATCAAGCCTCGTTCTTTACGCTGAAAATCATCGACTTCATAATCATTTCAATGGCATTTTACCATCAGATTATTTTGCAAACTGGAGTAACATGTCATCACCTCGGACAAATGAAGATCAGTCGAGTGTAAACTACATGGGAGATGACTATAACCACGATTCAGTGGTTTTGATGAATAAAGGAATAGAGATGGAAATGGTACTTATCCTAACTATCTACACAGCAATCGACTTCTCCAGAAGCAGACTTGAAGGTGATATTCCAAAGTCCATCAGCCTATTGAAAGAGCTTCATGTTCTCAACTTGTCAAACAATGCTTTCACTGGCCGCATCCCATCATCTATGGCAAACCTGACTGCTCTCGAGTCACTTGACGTTTCACAAAACAAGCTTTCAGGAGAAATCCCACAAGAACTAGGGAATCTCTCGTATCTTGGGTACATGAACTTCTCACATAACCATCTTGTCGGTATATTACCTGGAGGCACTCAGTTTTGAAGGCAGCCTTGCTCTTCCTTCAAACCCAACCCAGGACTTTTTGGCCCTGCTCTTGACGATGATTGCAGAAATAACCACACGCTGTCATTGCAACCATATGAAATACCAGAGGCAGAGGAAGAGGAAGAAGATGTGTTTAGTTGGTTAGCTGCTGCAATAGGATTTGTACCAGGTGTTATGCTTGGATTGACGATTGGATACATATTGGTTTCGTACAAACCAGAGTGGTTCACGAGTCCTTTCGGCCGAAAAAAATGCAGAAGTAGAATCACCACAACTCATTAGAGAGGTAATTTCTAAAGTTGGTAGTAGAATAAAGACTACATATTATGATAGTATTTTGTAGATGAATGAATAACTGAAATTAACGTATTAAGCTATTTTTGTTTGTGTAGCAAGCAAACAAACCAAATGGACTGCAGAGAAAGAAGACAACTCATCTATGACCCAATATTTTAGTTTTGTATGTGGATCAGTTTTATCACAGCCATGTCTGTTATTGTTTCCCCTTTAGCTTGGTTTGTTTCTCTTTTACTTGGTTTTTAACCAAAATTTTTGTTTCTGTGTAATCGAACATTGAACAACTCTGTTTTTTAAGCTCAAACTTTTTCCTATTTATTAGGTGGACATGAATTGAGAGAGGTAGTTATGTTACTTATGTTCTTGTTCCTATTATGCCCGCGTAAATCAATCCTTCTTCTGCCAAATGAAGTAAAAAGATTCAACACGCATGACCGAAGATTGTTTTTTTAAAATTTTGTTGTTGTTGGTATATTAATTAGCTGAATAAAATGATAGCTTACTTATTTTTATCAGATGATACTTTATACAAATATATTATCTTTGAGTTTAGAGATAGAATGCAGTTCGAGACTTCAAGTTTAGCTTTAAAGTTACACAATTGACTTTAGTTTATTTTTTAATATTTTTGACCATTGCGAGCTTTGACATATTATAATTAAAAAAATCATTTCAGTTTCAAAGTAAATCAATAATCAAATATTCAAATCTGAATAGGTAAGGTTTAATCATAAGAGGTTTTCATCTAAAAGATATATTTACAAAAACAATGGACTGTGTATATGAGTAAAAAAGATGAAAACAAACAAGACATTGTGATTATTTTCTTAGTTTCAAGATGATGCAGTCATTACTTTCGTAGTCTGTCTTGTTCGCCAATTGAAGCTACATTGAGGTATAAACTCGATTTTCCCATTTTTATTGTGGCGTGAGGAAGATGAGATTTCTAAATACAGTGTCTCAGCATAGTCCAAAAATTGTATTTACATATAATTTAAACGTCTTTTATATAAAATGACCAAAAACTCTTTATTTTTTTTTGTAAGAGCTTTTTGAAGAGATAATCTAATAAAAAAGATTTAAAGAAAACTCCATTCTTATTATTTCCTGCAATTGTATTAAGAGGTATGTCCAAAACTTTTGCTTTTTCAATTGGTATTAGAATAGGACACCTAGCCAAGTATACTCGAACAAATGTATGATCCTGTAGAAAAGATGGCGAGCTTTGGGACACTTATGGTTGTGAATCCTACAGCACTGGATAAGACATCTTATGGATGGTGGAAATCAAAGATGACGGCAGCTATCAAGATTATTCATGAAGATGCATGGACTGCTGTTGAAGATGGTTGGGAACCCCCAATAAAGATAAACAAGGATGGAGAAGAAGTTCCTAAACCAAAGAAAGAATGGACTAAAAAGGATAAAGAATTGTCTAATTGGAATTCTAAAGCTTTCAGTGAGATTTTCAAATCTGTGGAGGTCAAACAATTTGAGCTGATTCAAAGCTGTAAATCTGCTAAATCTGCATGAGAAATTCATCAAAAAGTGTATGAAGGCACCGAAACTGTCAAAAGAAGTCATCTTGACATGCTTGCATCAAAATTTGAAAATCAAAGGATGCAAGAACATGAAGCAATTGAAGAATTCAGCAGCAAGCTGTGTGCAATTACAAATGAAGCTGATGTACTTGGGAAAAAACTATAAAAACAAGAAATTGGTCAAGAAACTTTTAAGATGTCTACCACCACGGTTTGCAGCACAGAAAACGTCCATGAGAGTTTTTTTGAACACAGACACCCTTAAGTTTGAAGAAGCAGTTGAAATGATTGAAGCATATGAGATGGAATTAGCTGGAGAAAATTCGGCTGCAGAAAATCCTGTGAAAGATATAGGAGTTGCTCTTGCTGTTACAGAAGGAAGAAAGTATAGTGACTTAGAAGAAACGGTGGAGATGTTGGTGCAGAAATTCATGAAAGATTTCTTGAAAGATCAAGGAAGCAAGCGGTTTGTATCCAGCAAAAAATCTGATGAATCAGAAAAGAGGAACAAAAGATCTGATCTTCAGTGCTATGAATGCAAAGGTTATGGACATGTAAAATCAGAATGTCCAACAGTTAGAAGAAGAGAAATCAAGTGTTTTAAGTGCAAAGGTTTTGGTCATACTCAAAAGGAATGCATAAATGATCAAAAGTCAAGAAAAGAATACTCAAAAATAGGTCATGAAGAAAGTGATTCTGAAGATGATCTGAGTAATCTTATAGCGTTTATTGGTAAATGTGATAAACTTGAAGAAGATGGTGGTTCAAAGTCTAAATCATCATTATAAAGAAACAAGGAGACAAAATCAGAAATTGAAGAAGTGTATGAGACAACTGATGATGAAGGCAAAGCTGAGCTACAGCCTGAATACAGAGAAATCTGTGACACTCTGATCAAAGTTGCAAAGGAGAATACAGCATTAATCAAAGAAAAAACGGATCTCAGAGTCTTAATACAGAGTTTGGAGGCTGAAGTAGCTAAAGAAAAGAATAGTTTACTACAACTACAATCAGAGTTTGATGAAAAACTCAGACAAATCAGAATGCTGAATTCTGGAATAAAGCAGATTGACAAGATTCTGATCATGGGAAGAATAGAAAAATCCTGCATAGACTTAGGATATCAAAGATCAAATTTTCAAGATAAACAGTGTTTGTGAATAGAAGAAAGCTTCAAGATGAAGAACAATCCTATGGAAAAATAAATCTTCAGAAGAAAACATATCAATATCAGAATATGGGTTGCTATTACTATGGAAAATATGGACATATCAAAGTTCACTCCTACAGGTTTCTTAAAAGAATAAACAGTTTGTTGTGCAGACAAAGAATAATTTACTTGGAATGGATGAAAGAATCAAGTCTGGATGAAGAAAACAAATCTCTATGGGCAAGAGAAGAAACTTCCATGTAATATAGTCTCCACATACAGCCTAATTTGCAGAAAATTTGAAAATAACTCGGAAGAACAAGCTATAGCACAAGCTAAATTTCAAATTGATGATACACACAAGAGCTCGAGTGTGATCAATAAAGGTGTTCTTCAGTTAGATCATCTTCCGAACATTAGAAAAACGACAGCAACAGAACCAGAAACAAGAACTGATACAGGGTTTGCAACTGTTTCAGAAACTACAATAGAAAATTCAAAGCTACAGAATGAACGCAGATTAACTTTTAAACCATAGCAGGGAAAATTTGGTGGTTCTTGTGTTAAATATATGCTATATTTAGTTGTGTTTTATCTTAGTTATGCTTCCAAGTAGGGGGAGATTGTCGTTTTAATGAAGTGGCAAGTATTCAAGGATGATTAGGATTCAGGGGAGTAATCTGTTTAGGGAGAGTTTGAGTATGCTGGAAATGTCACAGAGAGCTTGAAATCAAACTAAGTTAAGAAGGGGGGAGATTGTTAATGTAGCAAAAATGCAGAAATCCACGAGGAGATGACTACACTAACCGACTAAGGAAGAAAAAGAAAAGATTGACTTCTGAAAACAAAAAGGAAAAGGAAGATTGTTGAAGCTACAAGATAAGGCAATATTAACAAGAAAGGAAACATGTTGCTAGTAGAATAGAAAATCATTAGTGATATAGGATTAGGAAACTTATGACATCTTTGTTTATATATAGGTGATGTTAGGTTCTTTGGAAACTGATGCATTGTAGTGCTCAGAGTTTCTAAGAGAGAAAAGGGGGTTTGAGAGTTCCTTGTAAGGAAAACCTGAGAAAAGTTTTTTATGACTTGTAAGTTTGTGAGAGATTAGATGATAGAGAGAGATACTTGTAAGTTCTCAGTCTTAAAGTTTTTTGTAAAAGCTTTTTGAAGAGATAATTTAATAAGAAAGATTTGAAGAAAAATCTGTTCTTATTATTTCTTGCAATTGCATCAAGAGGTCTATCCAAAGCTTTTGCTTTTTCAAAATTGTCCTTCACGAGTTTTGAAAGCTGTCTTCCATTCGTCTATCAACACACATAAGCTCTCCCGAGTGAATACGAATTTGATGATAGCCACTTTCGAGATCAAGTTTGGTGAATATCTTTGCCACTTCAATCTGATCAAGTAAATCATCAAGACAGACGTGGTATGGGGAACCGATAACAAACTGTAATCTTATTGATGGCACGACTATCAACACACATAAAGGAAGAACCATATTTCTTGTATAATAAGAGCAGGTACTGCACACGGACTAAGACACTCACGTAGATAACCTTTTGTCAATAGCTCTTCTACTTGACGTCGTAACTCATCGTGTTCTTGAGAAGGCATTCGATAATGCGGGCGATTAGGCAGAGCTGAGTTCGGAATTAAATCAATACAGTGTTGAATGTCACGCAAAGGAGGAAGTGCAGAAGGAAGCTCATCAGAAAATACATCATGAAACTCCGAAATAAGGTTTTGTAATTGTAACGGAACATCGCAAGGTAACGCCAGCGTTGTTTCACACATTCTTCCATGAATTGTGATTGATTGACCAACAACAGAGGTCGTGGTACGATTTTCCACGAACCGTACATGTGATTAGAAATATATTGGTCCTCGACCAAGATTCATCAATGACGTGAGGTGTCAAACAATTCCTCGGAATTACTAAAATTGTTCGAATATCACCGACGACTTGCTCCTATATTACTTCTGTTTCTTGCTTTGGAACAATTTCTTCGTAGAAAAAAACTGTTTTCTCCAAACAGAACACATTTAGGGTAAGCTGCTTGATGATGCCCAATTTCACTGCAGTTAAGGCATTTGAATATCATGCTTCAAACTGGTTTCGGTGGTAAAAGTACCGCACCACTCTCTTGTGAACTTGGTAATACTGTTTGGTCTGGTTTTGAACTGCTAATTGTCTCCGTAGAAGTAGTGCGATAAGGCAAACTTGGAACAGATCACATTGAACTTCTCAAACTCTGCTCAATCAACACAGCTCTATACAACGTCTTTGCATAACACACGAACACGTCTGTTCTTTCAATCTCTCCATTTTTATTTGAGTGTGACAACTCAAGTGCCTCAGCATAAACAGAAATATTAACTTCCGTTAACATTCCCCCTACATCATTGCTTCACATTCTCCCCCTGCTTGAGTGCACAGTCATATAAAAACAACTATGTCGAGAACACATCTTCATGTCTATTGCATCTCATACTATTTGAACCAGAAACCTAGCCTTACAACACATAAACTTACACAACGTGACATCTTCAAAGATTCAAGCATCTTCGTCTGATTGCAATCGTGTAAATTCATAATGATTTCGTCTTGACTGAGTTGCCGAGCCATCTCTTGAGTTAGTTCAGCTCAGAACTGCTGAGCTCGCACCCCTGCACCTAGCAGGTATCTTTAGATTCGTCATTCAGCTATATGATATTAAGGTATATCTCTCTGCTTTAGAGTACACAAAGCTAAAGCCAGACAAACTGAGTTCTTCAATGTATCTGAACAAAATCCTAAATATCCAGAATTTTCGTACAAAAATTCAGAGTAAACCGAACTTGTTTGACCAACTAGACGAAACATCTCTTCAGCCACATGGAATCATACAATCTTGACTCCATATCACTTCTTTAGAACCCGTGGCATTACTTCCAGCTGTGAACACAAGCTTCTTAATCATTGAGGAGCTTCATAAGTCTTTCACCACCATTAAAAAGTAGACAAAACTTTGATATCTTTTCAACAACAAATCAAAACAGAGCTTTCAAGCACACGCAAAACAAAAAAAACAAGTTGCTTCCATCTAATACCCTATCGAGCATAGTCTGAGCCTGTTGCACGGACAGAACAATCACTTTCTGAAGTGGAATCTGTAATCAGCACTGAACCCTGAACAACTCTTCTTTTAACATTTGTATGGAGTAATTGTGTTCCATGGAGGTTTCAGTCTATCATCATAGAACCAATATTGTAGATATGCAGAAACATAACATGCAGTCTTCAAGCCTTGAACCACGAGAAATAATTGATAAGTAATTCTCTATAATGAAAAATCAACATCTAAAAGTCTTTTAAGCTAACCACCTTAGCTTAATCGGAGTTACTCAACTCTGAAACACAACACAGTACCCAGATTGATCCCGACCAACTTCTCATCTAGAGTGAATCATCACGTAGGATTCTCCTTCCCAATTGCTTTTCCCTCTTGGTTTGTCTTCAAGTTAGAACATATTCTTAACCCAGTATCCACCTCAAACCCAGAGATGATACACTTGACCTTTCCTCTTAGCAAAGCTAGCTTACGCTCTTCTTGTACCATGGGTGAACACTATCTTGTTTTTGTTGCACCAGAACAATCTCACACTTCGCTTTGACACTGACCCACAACCTTTAACTCAGCACAGTTTACAAGCCTTCTTGCGTCATATCCCTTTCATTAACCTGACAACTTGAGTTCTGCCATTGATACTGAAATCTCTGAAGACACTTTTCTAAAAACTCATACTAAATCAGAAATTAAACTCATTGGACATTGATGATGAGAAATCGACTACAAAAATTTCAAGACTGAGTCACCAATATTGATATGTCACCACTATATTGTGCTTTGCTTCCAATCAACTCCAAGAAAATCAACAACCCCATGAGAACACAAACTCTTGCATCTCATTCCTTGCTGCCCCATACATCGTGCTTTAATTAGAAAAATACTGACGTGACTCCTGCATAATACGAACAATAACCACAAGGCATGTCTTTCTCCTACTATTTTTGCATACTCATTTTTCAGAGTACTCAAAAATAGTATACTCTCCTTGCATCTTCCAAAACAGAATCTTCTCTTACCTTCGTGTCAAACCGTTCAGACCTCTGTCATAGACTCTGGAATATCAGATTCTCTGAGAAAATAATCTGCAGTAGTATTTTACCATTTATCACCACATAGTGACGTGTTACCATGTTTGCACTAAGAATCTTTGCTGATTTTCATAAACCTGCATCTTCACAATTTTCAGATTAGATGACTCCATCAATAACATTCTTTCTCATATCTGACGAATCATCTTTACTCAACCAGGTTATCTCATGGGTGATAGTTGGTAAGATCTGAACGAATCTGCAGAAAACCAATATCAAGACCCTTTTTTTTTTAAGAAACTCTAAAAGTCATGTTCATGTTGAATCCAGAGGACCGTTAAAATCCAATCATATCTTGCTTTCTGGTCTTGAACGCCTTTAAGAGATAAAACGTCTTTCTGTTCTGCTGTCTAGGCCATGAAGATCCCTGCATCATAATTCAGCCATTTGCAAGTCTCCTTTCATCGACTTCATTTATCAACTTGTTTTAGAAACTGCAGCTTGAATTGTAGGGAGACTCTGAATCTTTAACTTCTGCAACCTCATTCTTAATCTCAATCATTTCCTTGTCAGACTAGAACACACGGATCTTGTATCAACAGTCTTGCTGTGTTCCATTCTGGAAATCAAGCAAGCATCATGCAAACCCATATAGAACAGAAACAAAAACATGATCATCATAGAACTACTTCTGTAGTTGCAGAAAAAACCTTAACACGACGTCTCAGCATATATAATCGTCTCAACACAAAACCTCATCAAGAACTTGAAATTCATAAGTCTTTCCCCACCGCAAGGATAGATGTCAGTAATTTGTCAGCTTTCTTTTGTGGTATAGGATGCCATCAGAACCAAGAAGAGCAGACTTAAACTTGATAACCCACTGCCTATTTCAAATATCTCTCCCAAAATATCAACACCTTTAACATCAAACAGATTCAAAGAGATCACTTTAATGCTTTTCTTTAGACCTTTGAGAGTTTTGCAGAACCGTGAACCACACTCATGCCAATGTAAATGCTCATTGATAGTCTTTAAATCCTCTTTCTATCACTCCCGTTTGACAATCATAAAACCAGATGAGCTCAATTTCTCCACGAGCATATTTCATCATGAAGAACATCTTCACTTTCGTCTCCAAGACTTCAATCAACAACGGAGTATCAAACTAACCCATAAAATTCCGAAACTTGGTTGAATAATCATAACACCTCATACGAAGCCACAGGAAAAAACGAATCATGATTTGGGGTTATGGTTTAAAAGTTATGGCAAATTTCTCAAACAGAACCAGAAAGATAAACTTCTATGACCAGCCAACTTCGAAAGCACTTATCAACCAAACCATAAGGAACAAGACGACGATTTTCATATCCTTGGAAAGAGCTCGCGATCAAGTTTCCGTAACACCTTTCAGAGATGAATTCTGAGATCTGTAGCCGAAGAAAAAAAAAAAATACAGAGCAAAACTTTGTACTTGCCGATACTAACTGAATAATTTTTCCTCCCTGGAAACTCTCCTCTGCAATATTGAAACAAGCACAGCTTGGTGAACTCTCTGGCCCTTATCTAATGACTTTATCCCTCATACAGTTTAAGATAATCTCTACAAAATCTGCAACTGACTAACTTAAGGTATTCATTCAACTTCCTAGGAAACCAGAAGCTGTCGCTTTAATTTATCTCTTTTGTGTATTCTTCATAAATTTCTGAATAAGCATCCTAAAAGTCTTGTCTTAACCAATCACATTCTTCCAACACTTCCAAGTGAAACATGTATGATATTTTCAATCCTGCTCAGATAAATCCAGGTATTAACACTTACGTACCACAACGATATCAAAACTGTATAATTGATCACAAAGTCATCGAACAAAGAAACATGTATAATGCCAAAAGAATCCAAACAAAAAAAAAGAGAAAGATAACACGAAATTACTTAAAATATCTCACAAATATTGACTGACTTGGAAAGCGTGAGCCCCTGAGGTAAGGCAAATATTGGAGACAAAAGACGATGACTTAAAAGCCAACTCGAGTCTTCTTCCACATGTTCTTCATCCCATCGACCACAAAATCTACAGATAGATGCCGATGAACTCTTGACGCTACCGATCATCCGTAACTGTCTCAGTCTCTTTGACTATTCTCTCATCTGATTTTTGTTTTCAACTAGACTGTTCGCTATTATTTCGCTGCAATCCGTATAATTTGGTTAAACGATCAGAGTAAATCCAAAATGTGTGGAAATTGACTATTCAACACAAATATATGTACTCTCTTCGCACAACTGCCTCAACACCTCGTAAGTTCGTACAAAGACTTTGATGGTGAGTCAATCTTGGTGAATTCGGAGCACTGTATATAAAGAGATGGGCGTGGAACCATATTACTATCACAAATTCCACTTTTCACTTCTTCCTTATTGATATTCGATGAGTATCATTCATATTACTCTTTCCTTTTTCTTCTTTTCCACTTTTAATTTTCTAAACGTGTTTGTAGTTTCTACCAAACACATGTGTCTACCGGAACAAAGGGATGCACTTCTCCAGTTCAAGAACCAACTTGAGATTCGAAATTCTGCTTCATCTTATTGTTCTGATAATTATGATTACTATGTAAGCCCTTATCCGAGGACGGAGTCATGGAGAAATAGCAGCGACTGTTGTTATTGGGGCGGCATAAAGTGTGATGCGAAGACCGGGAATGTGATAGAGCTAATCCTCGGTTGCAGCTACCTCCATGGCAGGTTACATTCAAATACCTTTCAAAATCTTGGCTTTCTAACCACTCTAGACCTTTTTTTTTTTTGGTCAAGAGAGATTTTCCATAAATATTACTCTCCAACAAGGGAGTAAGAGTTTACAAACACCAAACCGGCTAACAACACTGCTGCAACAGACGCAAAGCAGGTAACAAAGGAAGAACTACAAGGAGTCATTACACTTAAACAAACTAAAACACAGAGAAGTCCTCTAATCTCTACGCCAAAGTTGTTAAGAGGTGAGATGATACCATAAAGGATAGAGAGCTGGAACTAAGCTCCAAAGGCCAGAGTTGAAAGCGCATTACTCATCTGCATTAGACAAACTTCCACAAATCCACTTAACACAAGAGGAAAACATGGTAAACACTTCAACACAGTCTTCAAAACTTCACAAATCGCTCGCAACTCGAAAGAGTTAGATTGGAAACGGACTAAACCGTTCGAGAGGGGGACTTCGAAAGCGTTGAAAAAGCTATCACCCATAAAGAATGAGTAAATAGTTTTAATAACCCTAAAGAAGAACTGAATCCCTACAATAGAAACAATCCACCTACAAAGGGGATAAGATAGAAACGACATCTCCACAGGGGAGTACTCGAAGCAAGAGTTACCTAAAATCCAAAACTCGCTCACTACAGAGGTTTTGGCTGGTAATAACTCAACTCGCAGGACATAGTTAACCAGAGAAGGATTAAACATCCAAAGACAACGTCTAAACTTCCCTTTGAACCAAGCAGGTAACGAGATCCAACAAATCAAAAAGTCTTGTGAAATAAAGATTAAGAGCTTAGATTCAGACCTGTAAATAGTAGGAAAAGCCGGATAAAAACCGATAAAAGATCTGCATAGAGCAGTAAAGTGTCGCCTGAAGGACACTAGGTTACAAGCAAGAGGGACCGTTGAAAGTAAAATACCAGAGACTTCATCAGGTCCGGCAGGAGAGACAGGGTCTAGTAAAAGGGGTAGACCACAAGGAATCACCGGTGAAGGAGGAGGCATTGATCGGGAGGGGAAAAGAGGGAGAGTCGACAACACCGTCAGATCCGGTGGTTTCGGTGGAGGGGTTGGCCGCCGCGGGGGTCGACAAAACCGGAGGGGAGGGCGAGATGATAACTGAACGGACAGATCCGGATGAAAGGCAGAGAGGATCGAGACCTCCGTCCTCGAGAGAGCCATGGAAACCTTCTGAGAATCAACCGGAGAGGGAGAGTTCAGTCAGACGAAGAAGGAGAAAGCAGTGGGATCTCCCCAGTTGGCGGCACGACCACCAAATAAAGCTACGAACGGCAGAAAAGAGCTACTACAAGAAGACGAAACGCAAGGAGCCTCCGATTTCAGATGAAGAAACTCCGGTGAAGGAGTTCTTCTCCGAAATCGGAGCAAGACGGCGGCAACCTAACTTTGGGGAATGTGCATGAGAGAAACTCAAACTAGGGCGAACAGGAATGACTACCACTCTAGACCTTTCAAATAATGATTTATATGGTCAAATCTCATCCTCAATTGAAAAACTTTCACATCTCACCTCTCTCGAACTTTATTCTAATCATTTTTCGGGTGAGATTCCATCTTCAATTGAAAAACTTTCACATCTCACTATTCTCAAATTTTTTGATAATCAGTTTTCGGGTGAGATTCCATCTTCAATTGGAAATCTCTCTCATCTCACCTCTCTCACTTTTTATTCTAATCAGTTTTCGGGTGAGATTCCATCTTCAATTGGAAATCTCTCTCATCTCACCTCTCTCAAACTTTCTTATAATAAGTTTTCGGGTCAAATTCCATCTTCAATTGGAAATCTCTCTCACCTCTCTCAAACTTTATTCTAATCATTTTACTGGTCAGATCCCATCCATTTTGGGCAATTTGAACCGATTAACCATCTTAGATGTTGGTTCCAACGAGCTTAGTGGTAACTTTCCCGTTGCCCTGCTGAATTTGACAAATCTGAAGGAATTATGGCTCGATAGCAATCAATTAACAGGAACGCTTCCTCCAAACATCTCTTCACTCTCCAACTTGGAGATTTTTTATGCATATGGCAACAATTTTGTTGGAACCCTTCCTTCTTCTTTCTTCACCATTCCTTTTTTAATCCATATGGATTTGAGTAATAACCAACTCAACGGCACTCTTGAGTTTGGGAACATATCTTCACCATCTAAGCTAGAAATATTATCCCTTGGACATAATAACTTCAGAGGACCAATCCCAAGATCCATTTCCAAATTTGTCAATCTTGAGTTGCTTGACCTCTCCCATTGGAACACCCAAGGCCCATTTGATATTACTATCTTCTCGCATCTCAATCGACTCCAACATCTTTTCCTATCCCATTTGAACACCACCACTACGATTGACTTGAATGCAATCTCATCATTTTCCAATTCCCTTGATACATTAGATCTCTCAGGTAACCATGTTTTAGCCACAAACACAAGTTCAGTTTCAGATCCTCCTTCGCAATTGATAAGTTATTTATACTTGTCAAGCTGTGGTATTACTGAATTTTCAGAGCTTATAAGAAGTCAGCAGCATATGATGGAATTAGACATTTCCAACAACAAAATCAAAGGTCAAGTTCCTGGCTGGTTATGGACTCTACCAAATCTGTACTACGTGAATCTTTCCAACAACACTTTCATCGGCTTCGAAAGATCAACAAAACATAAACTATCCTCTTCCCTAAAGCACTTGTATGGCCAAAAAAACGGTTTCAAAGGAAAGATTCCTTCTTTCATATGTGAGTTGGCCTATCTAAGAACTCTGGATTTATCAGACAACAACATCAACGGATCAATTCCTCTTTGTTTTGAAAATCTCAAGACTAATCTTTCAGTTTTAAACATTCGTCAGAATCATCTTAGTGGAGGTCTTCCGGAATATGTATTTGAAAGTCTGAGGTCGTTTGACATTGGTCATAACCAACTGGTGGGAAAGCTTCCAAGATCTTTGATAAATTTCTCTAAACTTGAAGTTCTAAATGTGGAAAGCAATGGAATCAACGACACGTTTCCGTTCTGGTTGAGTTCTTTACAAAATCTGAAAGTTCTTGTCTTGCGTTCTAATGCGTTCCATGGACCAATACATGAAGCCTCGTTCCGTAAGTTGCAAATCATCGACATCTCACATAATCATTTCAATGGCATTTTACCATCAGATTATTTTGCAAACTGGAGCAATATGTCATCACCTGGGACAAACGAAGATCGGTCGGATGCAAATTACATGGGAGGTTACTATTACTATGATTCAGTGGTTTTGATGAATAAAGGAATAGAGATGGAAATGGTACGTATCCTAACTATCTACACAGCAGTCGACTTCTCCGGAAACAGACTTGAAGGTGATATTCCAAGGTCCATCAGCCTATTGAAAGAGCTTCATGTTCTCAACTTGTCGAACAATGCTTTCACTGGCCACATCCCATCATCTATGGCGAACCTGACTGCTCTCGAGTCACTTGACGTTTCACAAAACAAGCTTTCAGGAGAAATCCCACAAGAGCTAGGGAATCTCTCGTATCTTGAGGTCATGAACTTCTCCCATAACCATCTTGTCGGTATAGTACCTGGAGGCACTCAGTTTCGAAGGCAGCCTTGCTCTTCCTTCAAACCCAACCCAGGAATTTTTGGCCCTGCTCTTGAAGATGATTGCAGAGATAACCACACGCTCTCATTGCAACCGTATGAAATACCAGAGGCAGAGGAAGAGGAAGAGGAAGAAGATGTGTTTAGTTGGTTAGCTGCTGCAATAGGATTTGTACCAGGTGTTGTGCTTGGATTGACGATTGGATACATATTGGTTTCCTACAAACCAGAGTGGTTCACGAGTCTTTTTGGCCGAAACAAATGCAGAAGCAGAATCACCACAACTCATTAGAGAGGTAATGTTCTAAAGTTGTATTTTGATAGTATTTTGTAGATGAATGGATACGTGAAATTAACGTATTAAGCTATTTTTGTTTGTGTAGCCTTCTTAAATCAATGTTGAAGCAACCAAACCATATGGACTGCAGAGAAAGAAGAAAATTCATCTATCACCCAATATTTTAGTTTTGTATGTGGATCGATTTTATCAGTCTTAATTTCTGTTATTGTTTCCGATTTAGCTTGGTGTGTTTCTAGTTTGGTGTGTTTCTCTTTTACTTGGTTTTTAACCAAAGTTTTTGTTTCTGTGTAATGGAACATTGAACAACTCTGTTTTCAAAGCTCAAAATCATTCCTATTTAATAGATGGACATGAATTGAGAGAGGTAATTAGGTAACTTATGTTCTTGTTCCTATTATGCCCGAGTATGAATCCTTCTTCTACCAAATGAAGTGGGGGTTATTGGTTTGTGTATTTTAATGGATTTGAAAATCTGAATGA
>OVBI01002547.1:0-19077 GCA_900406495.1 Sisymbrium altissimum | reverse complement strand
TATATATATATATATATAATATTTATAAAATATATGACAATTTTAATATTTAGCATACACAAATAATTGGATTGAATCATCTATATTCTTAAGTTCAATTTAGCAAATAAACTACATAGACTCGATCAGAGAAAATAGATCACATTTAATTCTAAATTCCTTATCAAGTAGCTCTAAACGAGGTATAATCTCTATGGAAAAGCCCTTACCTTACCAAACGGATGACAACTGCGACTTCCGAACTTCAAATGCTCAAACGGATGCTAAATCTGAAATCAGCACGAAAAATTGAGTGAGAAAGGCTTTCGAACGACGAAAAATGGATATTTGGTCAAATGGTCAAAGTCAAACGTAAAAGTCAACGATCAAAGGTCAAAGTCAGCAGTCAACCATGATCCAACCAAACAAGACCAAACCCAAGAACCGGTCCGATAACCTGACCTAAACCGACCCGATAACCCGTCCCGATTAGCTAAACCAAATCGCAATCAAACCAAACCGAATTCAATTGAACTAAACCGGATTCAGTTAAATCAACCCAACCGGTTGACGAGTCATCCGAATTAATCCAGTGAGTCACCAAGTCAACGACTTACTGGAGGTTCACCGGCGACGGCGACGGCGACGGCAGAGGAGGTGGCGGCGCGTGAGATCCACTCGTGAGTATCCGGAGGCGCGTCGTGGCTCTGCTGCGGCTGTTTTTGGTGTCTCCGGACTCGTCTCATCGCTCTGAATCCGATGATGGTCTTAGATTCACTAAATTTCACATGGTTATTTTTCTTTTTTTAAAAACTAAGTTAATAAAAAAGTAGCACATGTGACGAAAAATTATCTTACAACACAAATAATCAAATTTCACTTTGTTTAGGGAAGTTGGCGAGTTGGGTATAGTATTCTGATGGTTTCAGCTTACTCACTCCCTTACCAAAAAGTTGGCGAGTTTAGAACAGTGTTTCAGAAAACTTCAGCTCGCCCAATCAGCGATTAAGGAGAGTTGGACAGCTGGTTTAGTGCTCTGGCAAGGCTCAGCTCGCCCAATCTTTCTTTAAGAGAAGTTGGTAGGCTGAACAGGTGTTTGGATGGATCTTCAACTCGCCCAATCTCTCATTAAGGGAGTTGGGGAGCTTGTATAGCGCTTAGATGACTTGCAGTTCTCTCATTTCCTTAGTAAGGAGAGTTGGAGAGCTGCCATGGTTCTCAACTCGCTCAAATCCTTTGGTGAAGAGAGATGGTGAACTGCACTATCCCTTAGGTCACCCAAACCCCTTAGTAAGGGAGACTTTGCATAGCGTTCTGACAAGATGCAAGTCACCAACTTCCTTTGGTGAGAGAATGGGCGACCTGACTTAGTATTTTGGGGAGCTGCAGGTTGACCATCGCCTTTGTCAATTGAGTTGACGACATGTGACTAAGTTTATATACTCAAGAGACAAGTTCAGCTCTCCCACTTTTCGTAAGATGGGAATTGGTGAGCTGGGATTGAGTTTTAATATCCGTTAATCTTCGGAGGGTGGGTTTCTACCTCTAACAGAGCCTCTGCGTTGTAACCAAACACCAAACCAAACCATTGATGCCGTCTTAATGGATCTGAACACATCTCCCCTCTAGGACCTGGTATCATACAATTTTAATTCGGTATTGCATCTTTATATATCTATCGTAACATTATTATCAACCATTAATATGTTGCTTGATTGCCTTCTATACCAAACTCTATCATTTTCAATTGGCCTACCGCAAGAGGACATCCAAAAAAAACAAAAAGGAGTGGCGTAAAGGTTTTTATTCCCACCCCCTCATCATTATCACTTGGAATGTCTCTAGAAGAAATTCAGACACGAAAACTGGCACTAACTGAAACGTTGTATATGATGGACATGACGACCCCAAAAAAGAAAAACGGCAAAACATTTCCCATTGAGTTAATGGACTATTAATGCGCTAAAATAAATCTACAGCAGCGTAATGAGTCACAACCATTACTTATTTTATTTATAACTTTAGCGAATTACTAAGAATTTTTTAATAAACTCATTGTGAACACATTAACACGCAGGTATCTGCATCCAATCAATATCATGTTCCTCCATATATTAACTGATACAGTTTCATACAGCAACTAACTCTTTTATTTATAGGTTAATAACTATTGGAAATAGTTCATCGATTTTTACGAATAATATTATCGGCATAGCAAACAATTTCTTGTTGTTGGAAATTGTCTAGTGCAAACCTATACCACCTAAAATTACATATAATATCTAATACAATCTGGATTAGATTTAATGTAAGAAATTGTTAATAAAAACATGGTAATTGTGAAGGAATATAAAGCATAATGTAATCTACTTTATATGTGCTCAATAGTGAAATAGAATCAAATTTGTATATGTGTAGTTTAATACTTTCTCTATTTTTTAATAATAAATTTTCTAAAATTTTTACATAAATTAAAAAATATTAAATAATTAATACATTAATTTTTGTAATATAATAATTTTTCATAACTTTTAACAAATAATAATTAACTAATACAATTAATATTCTGTAAGTTTACAATTTTATTGAAAATATATAAAAATGTTTATCTTTTAAAAACAAAAACAAAATAGTAAAAAATCTATCTTTAAAAGACACAGGGCTTAATATATTACTGACTTGGGTATACTGAGACAATTGACCCCTTTTTCGATTTTCTATTCATCTCAATTCGTTTACATTATTTTTCACAACATCCTGATAGAGTAACGCTTCAGGCTTAAGCTCAATTATTGGTGAAGCTATGGATGGTTGGTGGGTGCGATTTGTGAGGCGTGAAGATGGTGTGGATACATTATTCTTATTCTTAGTTTTTTCCTTTCATAAATTTCTTAATATATTTTTAAGTTCCTCGCCGGAGGAAAAAAAACAAGAACAACGACGGCTTCAGATTCTGAAGCAGAAATTATTCATCCATCAGTGAACTCTCCCCTCATCATGGGTAATCTTCCCTTTAAATCTAAATTCGTTTTAATTTTCAAAAATATAACTGAAAAATCATTTAGGGGTTTTCTTGATAAGGACTTGATGTGTTGTTTATTGGTGACAGATGAAGAAGAACCAATGCTACCAAAGGAAGAAGATGAAGGAAGTAGTGAAGTCCTTCCTCAAATCATGAAGCTAAAACAAAGCCAATGGTGGATCTTTGTCTTCATCAGCATCTTCTTCCTCATCTCTGCTCAAGCCATTGCTGTTCTGCTCAGTCGTTTATACTACGACCAAGGAGGAAACAGTAAATGGATCTGCACTCTTGTCCAAACCGTTGGCTTTCCAATTCTTTATCTCCCTCTTTGTCTCCTTCCTGCCTCTTCAGACTCTTCTTCTTCTTCTTCTTCTTGTTCCTTTAAGACTTTGCTTTGGATATATCTTTCTCTTGGTCTCGCCATTGGTTTGGACAACTTGTTATACTCTTACGGCCTTTTGTTACTCTCTGCTTCAGCTTATTCGCTTACTTGCGGTACACAGTTGGTTTTCAATGCTATCTTCTCTTATTTCATCAATTCTGAGAAGATCACTTTTTGGACTGTCATGTCAGTACTTTGCCTTACTATCTCTGCTGGAGTGATTGCTTTTGATGATGATTCAGACAGTCCATCAGGAGGTTCAAAGTGGATGTACATAATTGGGTGTTTTCTTACGCTTCTTGCTTCTCTCATCTACTCTCTTCAGCTCTCTCTTATGCAATATTCATTCGAGAAGATCATCAAGAAAGAGACTTTTGGTATGGTTCTTGAAATGCAAATCTACACATCTCTAGTGGCATCTTGTGTTTCAGTTATAGGGTTGTTTGCCAGTGGTGAATGGAAGATGTTGAGGATGGATATGGAAGAGTTTCACATGGGTCAAGTCTGTTATGTTTTGACTTTGGTTGGGACAGCAGTTTCATGGCAATTGGGTTCTGTATCAGCCATTGCGCTTATATTTCTGGTGTCTTCGTTGTTTTCGAACGTTATTGGTACTCTTTCTCTTATTGTTACGCCTCTTGCAGCACTTGTGGTGTTCCACGACAAGTTAACTTTGGGGAAGATTGTCGCAATGCTCTTTGCCATCCCGGGAGTAGGTTTTTATATGTACAAGAACTATCTTGATGGCTTGGAAGTTCAAAGAGCAAGGGAATATATGGCTGATTGATTCCTTAAGTGTCTTTAGAACGAGCTACTGGTGTTTGTTAGTTTGTATTGTATATACTAGAGAATTTGTATCAAATCCAAATGTACAAGCTCCACCTCCACGTAACGTGACAAAGAAAAAAAGATCCAAAGTTAGCGTATTCCTTTTGAGAGTTTCGTTCTGCAAACACCATTATATCTTTAGACAAAGAAACTGATCTCGTTCTTGGTAAACAAAACGGAAAGCTTTTGTCGTCGTCTGCCTGGGATAAGTACTATCTAGGCCTGCTAACCAAATCGAGCCTGTTTTCTCGGTCATTGTGTAACCGAAGATATTCCAAATTTTGGTTTAATTATTGGTTAATTTTAGTTTTGAGTTTACTAACGACATTAATTTAAAGAAAACTAATTTCCAACTACACAAATGAGTAGCGATTATATGACTACACATATAGAGAAAGTAAATGTATTAAAAACTACAAGAATAATACATCAAAAATGACAACATGGATGTATTAGATGGTGTTATGGTGCCAACATCACAATCTTATATCAAACTACACAAATTTTAATTTCGCAAACAAAAACTATACAAAATATATATTATATATAATCATATTAAAATCAATTAATACATTATTTAAAATCAAACCCAATCAAGATTAAAAAAAAGCTTTAATAATTTAAAATTGGTGATAAAATTAGTTAATTAAGATTCTAAAAATATATTAACTGATTTTTATCTCCCATTTTAAAATGATTTCTATCACTAAATAAAAATAAAAATAAAATAGATATTTTAGTTTTTTAAGGATTATAAATATATATATTTTTAATAATAAATCATTTTCTTTCAATTAAAAGAAAAATTTAACGTAGTATCAACCACTTTCAGTTTATTTTCTACTTACTATATAATATTAATTTTCAATAAAAAAAATTAGGAAGAAAATGAACTCAAATCCAAAAAACAAAAGTAAAATATAAAAGTAAATGCTTTATTATTTAGGAAAGCTAGTTGCCAACTACACAAATGAGTAGCCATTATATGACTATACATCTAGAGAAAGTATATGTATCAAAAACTATACGAACTATATATCAAAGATGACGACATGGATGTATTAGATGGTTTTATGGTGCCAACATCACAATCTTATATCAAACTACACAAAGTATAATTTTGCAAACAAAAACTACACAAACTATATATTATACATAACCATATTAAAATCAACTAATACATTATTTAAAACCAAACCCAATCAAGATTATAAATAAAAAAGCTTTAAAAATTTAAAATTGGTGATAAAATTAGTAAATTAAGATTCTAAAAATATATTAAGTGATTTTTATCTCCCATTTTAAAATGATTTTTATCACAAAATAAAAATAAAAATAAAATAGATAGTTTAGTTCATTTTTAGGATTATAAATATATATATTTTTAATAATAAATCATTTTCTTTCAATTAAAATAAAAATTTAACGTAGTATCAACCACTTTCAGTTTATTTTCTACTTACTACATAATATTAATTTTCAATAAAAAAAAATTAGGAAGAAAATGAACTCAAATCCAAAAAACAAAATTAAAATACAAAAGAAAATGCTTTATTATTTATTTAGATATGAAATTTCCATATTTGAAATCAAATATATATTCATTTTTCTTTTTTTTTCATATAAATTGCTTAGCATAAATAAACAAGTATATATTTCATTTGGTGAAAAAATAAATAAATGAAGAAGTTGGAGTTTGATTTTATTTTTATTTTAGGTTTTAATCGGTTTGGATATGTTAAATTAGTTTTAATTGGTTTGAGTCATTTTTATTTGGATTGGATTTGGTAATAGATTAATTAATTTTAAAATGGTTATGTGTAATATATAGTTTGTGTAGTTTTTATTTGCGAAACTATAGTTTGTGTAGTTTGATATAAGGTTTTGATGTTGGCACCATAATACCATATAATACATCCATGTCGTCATATTTAACATATAGTTTGTGTAGTTTTTGATACGTTTACTTTCTCTAGATGTGTAGTTATGTAGTGGCTATTTCTTCATGTAGTTGTCAACTAGTTTTTTTAAATTTAATTATATCTATATATATATATATATAAACTCAGTTAAAATCCGTTAAATTTAGATATTTCAGTTAAATTCGAGTAATAATTAAAATTGGTTTAATTTAAGTGTAAACCGGTCTAATTTTAATATATACAATTTTTTGTTACAAAAGAAAAAAAATAATTGTCTGCAAAATGGATCTCTCTCTTGTGGAAGTTCTTTTAGTCCAGTGGTTTGATTAAAGGTTCATTAATGCTTCTACACCCAGAGGTCTGAGTTTCAATTCCCAGAGAATGCGATTTATTATGCAGATTAAAGGGAATAAGTTTACAGGAGATCTTTGACATGTTGCAAGTACAACCGTCATATATTGATCTTCATAAGGCAGGTTCGGATGGAATCGGCAGGTGTGGACCTGCATTGATGGGTCTCTCTCTTATTTTTTTCCTCTTCCTTCTCTCTAATATCAATCATCGTCTCTCGTTTCTGGCCAGCGCGTGGGTTTACACCGCCACGTCGCTACGCCGGTTTTTTTCTTTCTCTTGCTAATTATTCTGTTTTCTTGTTTACTTTACCCTTGTCGTGTTTTGGCTTTAAATCGGCAGAAATCAGATCTAGATCTAGAGGTGGTTGTGGATCTTCCTCGTTGGGGTTGGTAGTTGGCTTGTTCTGAGTCTGCTCTCTCTCTGTTGGTGTCTCCGCTGTTCTCAATCATGGTAGGTTGGCTCGTCGCTGATCTTTTCCTCTGTGTTTTGTTGGTATGTTCAGCTTCAGATCCTACTTTGGTTGGAGAGTTGCTTTTCCTTGTTATTATTTACCTCCGGTTTAATTCTGAGGAAAATGAGCTATGGCTCTTTATTGCATCTTGCTGTTGGAGTTCGTCTAGTAAAATTCTTGTCTCAGCTTCTCCTCCTGATGGTCCTCTGTGGTTGAACTCGTGGCTATTGGGAAGTTCCAGAGCAGTATAATGAGTTGCTGCATCTGTCTCATCTCTAATAAACTATCGGCATTATTTGCTCTTTTCCTCCTCTCCTCTCCTTCTTTGGTGATTTTCTTTGGTTTGGATGTTTTGTTAATGGATTTTTATTTTTTGTCAACAAACTCCATCTTATAAGTCTTAAATTGGTTGGACTGTCATGAATCCCAAGTGGGTATCTTTCCAACGGCTCTTGTTTCCCAGTACCTCGTGCTCTTGCTCTTTTTGCGAGAGCGTCGGCATGAACATTACGGGTACGAGAAATATGAACAAGACTAAAATTTACAAAAAAATTTCAGAGGGTTATAAAATTCTCCAACTCCGTCCTAAAAGTAGGCTAATCATTCGGGTCTTCAATCATTTTGACTAAATCCGTATAATCCATCTCAAACTGAACCGATAGTCTCTATCTCTCTGAAAGGCACCTCATAGCCCAAATAAGGCCTTCCATCTCAGCATGCAGAGTTGAGAGGCTTCTGCGACATCTGTGAGAACCCGTCATGTGACCTCTCATAGTGTCCCATAAAGACCATCTTAAACCACTTACCGGTCCATGGTCAATCTAAGAAGCATCGACCTGACAAGTGAGGTTAGGATGGGAAATATGGGGAGGCCAAACATCAACCATCAAGCATGTTTCTTCCTCCTCCTCCTCCATTTCTTCTTTCTGGTTGGCTACCTGCCAGCCTTCCGCTTCAACGGTGGCCCATTGGATAGTCTCCAAGGCTGTTATTTCATTGCCACTAAACATCTTAGCATTCTTACATTTACAAATAAACTATAATATCCATGGGAAAATATCCCATTGGGGTTCCGGGACGCTAAGGTCCTTTGTCCTCCAAAATAGAAAATCCATATTTTGGTATAAAGATGTATTCGGGAAGCAACCCGGAAGGAAAAAAAAGTCCGATAAAGCCCAAACCTGAAGGGCAGGAGGACATAGAAAAAGCATATGATTAATAGTTTCATCTGCATTTCCACATCTGGGACAGCAACTGACATTGCCCAAATGGCAGTAGTAGTCTTTGACAAGTCACCACACATCCAATGAAAGCTTGCCACATAAAATATTTCAGTTTGCGGGCCGTTTTGGTCTTCCAAACCTGACTCAAAAGACCTGTAATGCTTGGTTCTCGAACTTCTCTAGCCTCCACAAGATGTCCCGAGTCTCGGATTAACTCATACCCAGAGCGAACGGTGTACTTCCCCGATTTGGTATAACTCCATGCATATCCATCTGGAGTAAGATTTTGGCTGGTTCTCAACCCCAGGATAAACGGGTTGGATCAGGGTTTGGAGTGCTGTGAGATCCCACGCCCTAGTGTCCGGTTGGATAAATGAATGAACAAGAAGAGTAGGATCTCTATATATCTCATCATTAATTCCTCTCACCAGGCAAGATGTGATATCAGGGATCCAAGGATCAATCCAAATCCTAGTATTACCTCCCAAACCTATAATCCTCCTAAGTCCTCTGGTAAGGAGGGGTTTAACTGTGATAATGCTACGCCACCCATTAGACGGGGAATATGCCTTGGGGCTATCTAGCGGGCCCAAATTCTTGTAAAACTGACCTTTAAGAACTTTAGCTAAGAGGAAGTTAGGATGTTGAATAAGGCGCCACAACTGCTTAGCCAGGAGGCTCAAATTCATATCCTGTAAATCCCGAAACCTCAAACCTCCCAATTCTTGGGGAATACATATCTTCTCCCACACAATCCAATGGAGACCCGAGCTGTTTTTTTTTGAACTCCACCAGAAATTGGAAATGGCTCCTCTCAATTTGTCTATCACCCCTTTCGGAAAGAGGAAGCATGACATGACATATGTCGGAGTGGCTTGGGCAACTGATTTGATTTGAACTTCCTTCCCTACTTTAGAGAGCAGTTTTGCAGACCAGCCACTCGTACGGTTGTTAAGCCGATCCTGAACAAAGGCGAAGACTTTCCGTTTTGATCAGCAAATCTACTCCGGTAGACCCAAGTACATCCCTAAACCTCCTTCATTAGTAGTACCAATCAAAGTCTTTATTTCTCTTCTCATTTCGGCTGGTACCTTCTTGACAAAGATAACCGATGATTTTCCAGGATTTAATTGTTGACCTGACGCCACTCCATAAGTCTTGAGCATGTTCATAATTTCTGTGCATGTCGGGCCTCCGCTCCACAGAAGAAAAGGCTATCATCAGCAAAGAGAAGGTGTGAGACTCTGGAACTAGCACGAGCTATCATGAGTCCAGTAATCCTCTGTTCTTCTTCTGCCCCTTTAAGGAGAGAGATAAGCGCTTATATACATAAGATGAACAGGAATGGGGATAATGGATCCCCTTGTCTAAGTCCTCTAGATGGTATTATCCCCCCCCCCTGCACCTCTCTGTTGATAATGACTTGGTAGGATACCGAGGAGATACAAAACATGATGAGCTTAACCCATTTATCAGTGAATCCTAGTTTAAGCATAAGAGCTTCAAGGAAAGGCCACTCCACCCGATCATATATTTTGCTCATGTCAATCTTTATTGCCATGTATTTCGAGTTGCATATGGGGTTTGTGCGTAATGCCTGGATGTTTTCTTGCGCTAAAAGAATATTATCTGTAATCAATCGTCGAGCCACAAAGGCTGATTGGGTCTCCGTTATCAAGGTCGGGAGGGATCTCTTTAATCTCTTACAAAGGAGCCTTGATATGATCTTATAGCTGACGTTACATAAACTGATCGATCTGAACTCTGTCATCATTTGCAGTCTATCTTTCTTTGGGATAAGACAGATATTAGTCTGGTTGAGGCGTGGATCGAAAGTCCCCGTAGTAAAAAAATCATTTACCACCTTTATCAAGTCTTGACCCATAATCTGCCAGAATCGTTGGAAGAATCTGATTGTCATTCCATCCGGACCGGGAGCTTTATCCAGATTGATGTCAAAAATGGCTGCTTTTATCTCCTCTTCTGAGGGATCCATAGCGAGTGATCGTTTTGTAACTTCTGTGATATCTGTGGTAATAAATCGGAGAGAGTCTCCAAAATCATTAGGGTTTGAGGATGTGAATAAATCATTAAAGTAATGGGTAGCCACTTTCTCAATCCCTGACTCATTCTCAACTCAGTCCCTATTATGATCCAGGGAGATAATGCGGTTCCTTAATCTCCTTTGTTTGGTGAGATATCATGGTAGAACTTTGTGTTTTAGTCTCCTTCTCGATGCCATAAATTTCGGCTCTTTTATCTCCAAAAGGATTCTTCTTCTCGAAAGGCATCACAAATTTTCCTCCAGATGCACTCGATCTCTTCGAGAGTGGTATGGTCATCTGTATGTGCTTCATCTAACTCTTATTTGAGTTCTTCTATTATTTTGGCTGTATTTGTGGGTACAGTTTTCTTCCAATTAGAGATAGAGCTGTGACAAGACGCGAGTTTTTGATGAAGACTATTATTTGGTCGTCCTACTTGTGGGCCCCATGCCAGTTCTACCGCTTCTTTTAAGCTGGGTTTACCAACCCATCTCTTATCGAAATTAAAATTTCGCTTGTGTTTCCAGATGATAGACTGGACCTTCGTTAGAATTGGTCTTTAATCCGATCCCCATAATTTTAGGTACTCCACATTTGTGTGGGAAAACAGATTATGCCATATTTCATTACCAATAGCTCTATCAAGCCGATATTTCACATTTCCAGACCGTCATTTTCCAACCCATGAGAGTGAGTTGCCTTTATAGGGGAAGTCTAACATACCACAATTACTTAGCAATGTACGAAAAAGTAAAAAGGTAGATTCTGCTCTCTGTCGTCCACCCCGCTTTCATGGTTCCCAGTGATCTCATTAAAATCACCTATCAGAAACCATGCATCATACCGAGATAGGCTCATCCACGTGAGTCTCTCACAGACCCGTTCTTGGTATTCTACAACCGGATCTCCATAGACAAAGGTCATAAATTTTTTGTGTCCCTCAAATGTTGTTTCAATATCAATCATACAATCATTCAAAATGGAAATAACAACATTTGGATCATTCTTATAAAAAGAGCCAAACCCCTGCTTCTACCTCTCGGTTCCACGATAAAAACAAGATTATAACCAAATTCAACTTGCAAGTTTTGAAAAAAAAACCGATTTCTTTTAGTTTCCGATAGAAATATAAAAAAATTGGGAAAAAACTCTGATATAATTCCTTCAAGTGATTTCGTGTCAAGTCGGCATCCAGACCCTGACAGTCCCACGCAATAACATTCATTTCTAGGACTTAAGCATCTTCTGGTTTGCCAGTGATAAGATACAGCACATTTAAATTTGTTTGCCTTAGACAATGATCAAAGGTAGATCTTAACAGGAGTTCTTGGTTATATTAAGAATAAAAATAAATGAAAATTAAGTAAAAACAGAAGAATCATATCTTCGCTAAGAATATTGAAGAACCGACTTTTAATAAATATGTGTCAAGTATTTGGTTCTTCTGTGAAAAAAGAAAAAGAAAACACTGGTTTCGTTTCGTTTCTCTCTTCTCTCTCTCGACTATTTCCATCTCACGGAGAGATAGAGGCATAGAGCTATGGCGGAGGAGCACTTCCACATTCTGATCAAATCCGGTGAGAAGACTGTTGTGTCCAAACCCAGTATGTGCGATTTACCTTTCTGATTTGGTTTATTAGATCACATCTTTCATATACATAGGACATCTAATTGGAGATTGATTTCTTCTAATAATATACTTTGGTTGGAACTTTGGATAGAGAGAATATGTTAAGCCATGTTCATCAATACGGTTGTATTTAAAATCCTTCTCTCCTTTGAATTCATTTTGGATTTGATAATTTGATTTCTTCAGTTATCTTGGTTCGTGTTAAGTCGTCTACATCTTGTCTTGCATGCTTCAATATATCTAGGTTTCTTGTAAAGTTAGCATCTTGTCGTTGGATTCGAATGGCTCTTGTTTGATTGTGTGTTATTGTCGATGTAGGATGCAGAATAGTCATTCTTATCTTGTGAACCCCGGAGGAAAACAAGAGAGCATACCTTGGTTAATGGGTTCTCCTGTCTTCAGTTTCCGCAATTTACATGAACTTCCTTTTATGGTTGATACAGAGAAGGCATCAAAATCTATTGCTTCTGAGTTCAATATGTCAAGAAATTCAACAAAATGGACGCAGCTCTCACCGCTTATCCCACAGATGTCATGTCAGGTATAACTGGTTCACAATTTCGCGTCTTTGGTTGCTCTCTTACCACTAATGACAGTCCATGGTTGTTCTGAATGGTTGAATCCTCTGCTAATTCATTAGTTTTATTCAGCTAAACCTGTTTTATCTGCAACACAAGAGAATTTGGATCTGAGTTAAAGCTGGCTTCAAGCATTTTGGAGGGGAAGGATATATGCTTTGGTTTATCAGATGATGCAAAACTTCAAGTAATCACTTATCTTATTCAATACAAGAAGTGAAAGCAGTCCCACGATGGTTAAAAAATAGCAATTTAGTGAATTTACAATCGTCATCTTTTTCATGTCTCCTCTTTTCTATGTAAAATTATTAATTTTTTTAAAAACGTTTCTAATAAGATTTTACCGTTGGAGCTAAGAAAATAAAATTTTCTTAACATAAGTTCTTAGCTTCAAGTTATTAATAAAATTTTTATTAAGAATTTTTTTAGGAGTTCTCCACTGAACATGCTTTTAGACTCCTCCCCATGAGAGATTTTCTTTAAACTTGAAAAAAATGGGCCTTTGCTGCAAGCCTAATACCAACAAAATCTTTTTTTTTTTGTCACAAACCAGAAAGAATTTTAACTTTGGTATCTAGGAAACCATCTCTCCTTTTTAAAAGGGATTTTTTTTTCCTGAACGGGATAGTAACTCCAATAATATCCGATTTACAGACGAAATTATAGTCCGATCTTCAGTTATAAACCCTTTTTCTCTAGAGAAGAGATTTTCAGTTTGGAAAAATTTGGACCCAAGAAATTAGATAGTTGCTTGCATACCCCAACCAAGGCGGCAGGCAGATAAGTCAGCAACAGTCAGGAAAAACTATATTGGATCTGAAAGACACTGGTGGAAGAGGCTCCTTCGAAGCAGAAATTGAGACTTGAGATCTTGGATCTGAAACAGGTACTACAGACGGAAAGTTCGGAGAAATAAGAAACCCTCGATGAGCCGGGGCGTTATTGCCGGCTGCAGGTCACATGCTTGAGATTAGAGAGGCTCTGTTCGGAGGGTAAGAGACCGGCCGAAGACGGCGGTGAGAATCTCTCTGGGATATGACGTCCTTTCTTTAATGGCGGCTGAGATGTCCAAATCTGGAGTACAAGCCAAGAGAATTGTTTTGAATCTAAGTTCATAGCCCTGGCTAGAAACTTGAGAGAGTAGTGATATAAGCAATAACACCCTACTACAGGGGAAAAGACTCTAAAAACCAGAGATATCTGTTGCAGGGAACATAGCTCTAGAGACGACTAAGAGGTGGTGGAGCAGGACGAAGAGTTCAAAATTTTTTTTTCTTAAAGTAGATCTGGGAGAAGATCTCGGGACACGGGCCCGAGAGAGAAAACTATTTTGACTCAGACGCAAACTAAATTACCAAATTCCGTTTACATGTTTCGTTTATGGATCTATCTTCTATTTTCTGTGGTTATTTTAGTCTGTAATTTGTTTGTTTGGTTTTATACTTTGTCTCCAGAAAAATTTGTTTGTTCTCTTGGCTTTGTTTCCAGAGAATGTCTGTTTTTCTCTGGCTTAGTCTCCAGGAAGATGGTTTCTTCGCCGGCTTATTGTTTCATCAATTTGTATTTGGATGACCGAGGGTTGATCTTTTAATCTAATCTACGAGATGATAAAAAAAAAAAGTCTGCAAATCAATCGCTTCGATCCGAACCAACTGAAATTCTTAATTGACCGAACCCAAAAAAGTATCAATCGATTTTGCTGATGAAAACATAACCGCACCAAAACTAAAAAAAAAAACTGTTCAATTTGGTTTGGTACATTCGGTTTGAGGCAAAAGCGCAGGATTAGTGTAATAAAATTAAGATCAAAAGGGTATCTTAACCTGATATCTTAGATTTAATTTAAATAAAAATACCGAAAACACAGAAAACTATATCTTCAATAACAAGGTTAAATTTTGATTTTTGAGAATATATGGCACTAAATGAATGAATACTTTGTTGTATGTGCTTGTAAAAATTTTTTTTTAAGAATCTTTAATGAATTTTACGGATAGAGCAAATATATTTAAAAAGTCTTAGCAAAATTTCTTAACATGAATTTTATAATAAAAATTTATCTAAGCTTTGATCATATGCTCTAACTGCGAAGAAATGTGTCACTCGGCTCAAAAATCTGGTAAATTCGCTACAGAAATGATATCATATGTGCTTTTCATAGTGTCTACGTTAGCGTCATAACGCTAACGTGCACAGTGGGCCTGATGAGCCCATTTTATATTAAACTGATGTTTTAGATTGATTTGGTCCTTAAAAGTCGAGATCTTTTGTTTCTTTTTCTTGTGGCAACGACAAAGGGGGAAAAAGACTAGCTCGAGCAAGATGGATCCACAGCGACAGCTAAAAGAAGAAGTTGACCACCTTCTAGATGGAATCAGGGAGGCGTTTATAAGAAAAGATTACGCTAAATGTCTAGAAGTGTCGTCTCAGGTTAAGGTATCTTTCTTTGAACCCTAATTTGATTCTATCTCTATGTCAATTATTAAGTTTCTGTTTGAACCCTAGTTTGTCGTTTATAGTTCCAATCTATGAGAACTAATTATCTCTATTAAAGTTATTAGATTATTATGAGAATAACTCATGGTTTGCTATTTAACTGGTTTACTATACTCTCAGTTACATTGTTTGCTATTCAATCGGTTTACTATACTCTTGTTTCTCATAATTTAGTAAAAATGAAAATTTAGCTTCATGCGTTCGTGATCATTGGGCATGATAAGACATGTTTTTTGGTTTCGGGTACTTTAGGACATTGTAATCTATTTAAATCAACGAGAGCTTCGATTTAATTTAATTGAATTTTATCTTCTTTTCTTTTACAACAGCTTTGATTTTGTTTAAGTGTGACGATTTAGCTTTTCAACTTGTTTGCAATCTTTACTGAAATGTGAATTTGGCGAAGTTAATGGTTGATGGATGTTCAAAATTTGCGTTTTTGTTTTCATGTGATCTTGATATTAGAAACTAGTAAAATCATTTACTTAGTCTATTACTGTACTAGTGTTTTCAAAATTTGATGTATCCAATTTTGAAAACACTAGACATGCTGTAATAGGTTCTTTCATGTTTTTATTTATTTATATTGGAACATTTACTAGACTTAGTGTATTGTTACACGTTTTATAATAAGCGATGTATATATCTCCGTATCATATTAACATACAGTAAAACCTCTATAAATTAATAATGTTAGGACCTTGAAAATTATAAATGTATAGAGTTATTAATTAATCGATAAATTAATATTTACTAATTTATAGAAATAATTGAATCTATTAATAAAAATAATATATAAAAATCTTAAGTAATAAAGATGAAATTATTTATCACACTACAATAGATTTTAATAACATATATTGAGTATCTATTTAAAAATGATATATATGTCCATAAGTTCAAAATGTATAAAAAATTATAATTATAATCCGCAATAATGAAACTCAAATGATATTATAATATATTTGAAAACATTTAGAAATAAAAAAATTCATTGTGTCTAAAACTCTTTATAAGTTTTGTATTTAGGTCTAAAAGATAAACATCACTAAAATTACGATACATAGTAAAAACATTGATAAAACATTAATGAGATCTTCAGTTTAAATAAAAAAAAATTATATTCATATTTTCGTATGTTATTTTAGGTATATATATATATATATATATGTAATTATTAATTTATAGTTTCACTGGGACCATATATTTACACAGGGATTTTGAAAAAAGTTATTATATTATTATTTTATCAAATTTTGTTAAATTTTATACTGTTCCGATTTGGGACCAGAGAAATTTATTAATTTATAATGATTATTAATTTATCGAATATTAATTTATAGAAGTTCTATTATATGTGATTTGCTTCTTATCAGGATCTTGTTAACACAACTCAAGTCGAACAAGACCACTTACTGGATGAGAATTACTCCTTATCAGATTCTTCAAAAATGCAGCTAAAATAGACAAAGAAGGCTAAAACATTGATTTACACGATTATTTCTCTCCACTATGAAGTTTAAATATCATTTTTTTTTAGCTTAGGACATATTCTCAATTTTTTCTTATATGGGTTTGTTCGTTTCTCCATCTATTACTTCCATCTGGATGGTCCATTTGAACGGTTCATCCAATTGTTATTCGTTTCGTTTTTGCGTCCATCTGGTTAAAGCATCTGGATGGAGCTGATGGATGGAGAAACGAACAACGTCAAAATTCAGCTCTATCTAAATAAATAAATTTACGAAAATACTCATGTTTTTGTGTATTCATATAATTATAATTATTTGTAAGCATATTAACTTTGATTATTAATCTAAAATATATTCAAAAATAAAAAAAATGCAAATTATAATTTTTTCAAATTATAAATTTATTTTATTTATCTAAAAGTTATATAACATTATAAATTTATTTTAGTTTACATAAAATTTAACAAATAAATATATTCTTATAAAGGAGAAAAAAACATCATTTGTCTTATCATATGATTTGAGAAAAATGATAAAACATTTGTCTTATCACAATTATGTTTTCTGAAAAAACCGCAAAATTACATTTTTCTTCAAAACTGTAAATTTACGTTTCTCGCCAAATCTGTAAATTTATGTTTTCTCGCAAAAATAAAAAAATTGCATTTTCTTGCAAAAACCGTAAAATTATGTTTTCCCGCCAATACCAAAAAATTACGTTTTCCCACCAAAACCTCAAAATTATATTTTCCCACAAAAACCTCAAAATTGTCTTTTCGCAAAAACCGCAAAATTGTGTTTCGTGTCAAAACCGTAAAATCGCATTTTCCCTTCAAAACCGCACATATGTATTTTCCCGTCAAAACCGCACAATTGTGTTTTCCCGCAAAAACCATAAATTGTGTTTCCCACCAAAACCGTAAAATTGCATTTTCCCGTCAAACCCGAAAATTGCGTTTTCCAAAAAACAAACTGTAAAATTGCATTTTCCCACCAAAACCGCGAAATTGCATTTTCCCACAAAAACCGCGAAATTGCATTTTCCCACCAAACCGCAAAATTGCGTTTTCCCGTTAAAACCGCAAAATTGCATATAAAAGCGCAAAATTGTGTTTCCCGCAAAACTGCAAAATTGCATTTTCCTGCCAAAACCGTAAAATTGCGGGTTTGACGGAAAATTTTGATTTTTCGATTTTGTTGGAAACTTTTTTTTTTGTTTTCTATATAATAGTTATAAAGTATGATTTATGTTATATTTGTTTTTTATCTAAAATTTATATCTAACTAATCAATTTATATAATAAGGGTATAGTTGTAGTTTGTTATTTTTGGCTGGACCATCTCCATCTAGATGGTCCAATTTGGTTCAGCCAGCTGACTTTAAAATTTTGCCTAAGTTTTGAAACTCATCTAGATGGTCCATCTAAACATTTTTGGTAAAAAACGAACATCATTCAGATGGTCCATCTGGATGGACAAACGAACATGGCCTATATTTTTTTTTTTCCCATCGTGGGATTGATATCTTAAAGAGTAATGTACCTTGCTGAACAGTGCACTATCATAATTACTTTGGAGTTTTACAAATTTACTACTTGCAAATGCTCTGATTTAGGATGCAAATGGTTACAGCGGTTTGAATGGACAAATCCATCAACAGTTCACTGCAGACTAAGCTTATTTGTTCACAAACATCGGCTACCGTTGGTCCACACTGAACTCCTTTTATTTTCTTCAGTCCGCACCAGTATTATGAATGGTAAATAAACGCGGTTTTGGCCATTTCCAGACTAATCCGCTTTAACCATTGTAACTATTCAAGCCTCAGGCCCTCAGCATGTAATCATTGATATTGCAACCAATTTTTAACTTAGTCAGGTTCTTTTGGTTTTTCATATACTAAAAGTGACCTAGTAAAAAAAAAAGTGACTATAGTTGTAAAAATAAGTCACAAAGTTACTATAAGTGTAACTTACTCCATTTTTTTGGCAAAATCAGAAATTTTTGTTTTCCATCAAAATTGTAAAATTTTGTTTTACTGCAAAAATCGCGAATAGAAATTAGCATCTTCATCGTTTCTGAGTAATAAGTAATAAATTAGTTGTAATACCAATGGCTAATTTAAAAATTAGTTGTAATACCAAGGTTAATTTGAATTTCAGACTTCAGGTGAAGTCTACTAAGTCTTCAACTTTTTATTAAATTCTCGCGTATTTAGCTATACCGGTTCCCGCCTATAGTCAATTAGGGTTAATTTGAATTTAAGACTTCAGGTGAAGTTTACTAAATCTTCAGACCGGTTCCCGCCTAATGCAATTAGTGATAATTTGAATTTCAGACTTCAGCTGAAGTCTACTCTTTCTTCTTACCTTCAATTCATTACATTCCCGCCTATAGACATTTATNCCCGCCTTTAAACATTTAGGGATAATTTGAATTTCAGACTTCAGGTAAAGTCTATTTAGGTTAGAATTAGCAACCAGCAACCCATTAATTAATCATATGTAACGAAATAATAATACTAATGATCTGATTATATCATCATTACTCTACCAACATTACATGGTTGTCTGAGTCATTAATTATACATATTAATTAAACAGTCATTAATTATACATATTAATTAAATAGTTATTAATTATATATATTAATCGCATTATAAACTACGATTTCCTCAAGCAAAGACAAACTGAAA
>OVBI01002546.1:0-19082 GCA_900406495.1 Sisymbrium altissimum | reverse complement strand
CATTGATCATCACCAGCCTTTCGTTGGAGTGGTCCAGGGAAGATCGTGTCAGCCCCTCTCCGGTTTAATAAACCCATGTGTCTGGCCATTCAATAAGACTGAATAAGATACTGTACTTATGCAAGCCATGATCCATCGAACCCTAATTCTCTCGAAACCCATTTTCTCCAACAGAGTCTCCACAAATGTCCATTCAACACGGTCATAGGCCTTTGACATGTCGGTTTTGACTGCAAGAAAATATTCCCCAATGGATTTGTTGGTCCTTGGGCTATGCACCAACTCATGAGCTATGATAACATTGTCTGTAATGAGTCTCCCCGAAACAAAGGCACCTTGAGTATCAGAGACTATATCAGGAAGATACACCTTGAGTCGGTTGCACAGAATACGCGAGATAATTTTGTACTGAACAGAACAAAAACTTATTGGTCTCATATCTTTCATTTCAGAGGGGTTAACCACCTTTGGTAGAAGACAAATCTGAGTATGATTCCAACCTTCCAGCAAGGTAGCACTCTGAAAAAACATATGAATATCTTTTGTGAGCTTCGGGCCAAAAATGTGCCAATACTGTTGGTAGAAGAGACCAGTTAAACCATCTTCACCCGGAGCACTACTACCTTTGACACCAAAGGCTGCTTTTTTTATCTCGTCATTTGTAACTTGACATGTAAGTCTTTCATTCATCTCCGCAGAGACTCTATCTTGAAAATCAGCAAACAAGGATTCTAGATCAAAAGGGTTAGAGCTCATGAAGAGGTCTCTAAAATACTCTGCAGCAGTACTTCCTTTGGAGCCTTGCGAGAAATGTTCCACTCCATGTTCATCTTTAAGCATTAGAACTTTATTTTTCAATTTTTTGCCTTTCACCACATTATGAAAATAGGATGTATTACGGTCACCCTCTTTCAGCCATTCCTCCCTGCTCCTCTGCCTCCAAAATGTCTCCTCTTCTTTGTATGCAATGGCCAGATCATGTCTCAATTGGCGCATGAGTCTATTACTGGGATAAGTTCGAGATATTTCATGTCCCAGGCGCCTCTGGATCCTCTCTATATTGGTTTTGGAGTTCATGTTAGAGGATCGTTTCAGACGAGACAATTCTGTGCTGGGGAGTGTTCTCGTTCCTGGATGGGTACAAGAGAGTGGTCTGGAGCAGATGCAGAGGGAACGTCCCCTGGTTTGATTGTTCTGTGCAGACGAGAACTAGTTTCTTCATAACCAAACACATATCCTTTCCCTTTATTCAGATCATGTGTGATTTTAGCTAGGCTAGTTGCAGAACCTTCTTGGATATCATCAATGGATTGTTGAACACGGCATATTCTGGCATTTCTTTCAGTTTCGTTGGAATGGGAAACATACAGCAATGCCATTTTGCGGTCTTGCGGTGATAGTTCCGGGAACATCTTTGGGAACCCGGGGGACCATCAAGCAAGGGCTGTGATCTTTCTTTCTCTGGCTCCTGAACGTCACTTGATTTCATGTCCCTTCTCTGAGGAGGCCCTTGTTTCCTTTTTTTCAGAATAGGGCAAACAGCTCTCTCATGCGTGAGTTGAAAACAATGAAAACACTTCTTGTGGATTTTCTCATACTCGAACTCTATAAGCACCGTCTCACCCGAGGGTAGGATTAGATTATTGGCAGGTAATGCAGCACTGTCCGTATGAAGAGAAACTTGTGCCTTAATATAATCAGTGAACCGTGACACCTTTGGATCATAGGCAATTTCTTTCACCACACCTATCTTCTTCGCAAGGGTAAACATGGTATCCACCGTGAAGTAGTTAACTGGGATGTGTCGGATGCGGATCCACACATCAAGGGAAGAGAGAAAATCCGGCGAGGCATTTGGGCTCCATCTTTCCAGAACCATGGTCCAATGATTATAAGACCAAGGCCTATCCTTAAGAACAGTCAACAAATCTTCTTCTCTTTTGAAAACAAATTGGAAGCGGTCTTTAGAGAGGGCAATCCCTCTAACTCGGTCATATACCCTCCAAGCTGTTGGCATGTACGAAATCATTCTTGCCATGGATTGGCAATCAGGGTTAAGAAGTCTTCCCAGAATGCTGTTTGCGTTTTCATCAATCACTTGAAATTTGGGATCATCAGAAAGCATGATGGGATCATCATCTTCTAGGGACATCGCTTGAATAGCTTTGTGTAGGCTATCAGCCATCGAAATATTGATATTAGAGAAGGATGAGCACGCCGGAGAGTTTTCTGGGAGTAGATCAACAGTTGCAGAGGAGAAACTGTATTCAATGCTAGAATATTCACTGAAAGTTTTAAAGGAAAGCATCTTGATCGCGGGATCTTTGTGACTGAATATGAAAAAAAAAAAAAAGAAGTGGGTGTCGAAAAGGAAAGGAATGAGTTGATTGAAAGACGAAATCAATCAATAATGGGAAGTTCCCGAAAAAAACCGTTACAAAAACCTTGCCAGAAAAGATATTCTCCACACACAAGTGGGAGGGAAAAGGAAGATATTAAAAAAGGGAACCCTCTATACCAACTAGAAGGGCCTAAGCGAGTTTACCGACCCTGTTAGTTGTTGATTACATTTTAAGCTATTTAGAAACGAATAATTTTTTATTACCATAATTTAATTACTGATTAAAATAAATGCATTGACATTGATTCATTTTAGAAAATACTAAATAAATCTTTGTAAATAAAGTTGAAGTCTACCCTATTAATACGAAGTCTATTACTGATCTTGAAGTTTACCCTAAAGTCAATGATTTGGTCAATTGCAAAATTAGCCAAAGTATACCGCAAATGAAGTTATCAAGTTAGATTACCCCGAGAAGTCTATAACGCGAATTTGGTTTAATTTCAAAACTAACCACCTAATAACGAAGGTAGACTTCCGTGGAAGTCTACTATGGTAGTAGATTTCAAAAGAAGTGTCCCTTTGTTAAATTGTAATTGCAAAAATAGACCCCAGAATAGACTTCGTATAGATGTCTACTTGGTAGACGGATTTTGATGTTTACACGTTGGACTTCCGTGGAAAGTCCTCAGAATTTGAAAATGCGTTTATAGTAAATGTATAAATTATTTTGAAGATTTTCTTTGGGTTGTATTTAGTATATGTTATATACTAGCCAGTATATGATTTTGACATGAAAATATATTATACTTTAGGAGAAAACAAGTTTTTGGTTTTCTTTGGCAGTTAACTCATCGAATGTTGACTTACTTATGAAATCAATCCGTTATAGTTAGAGTGAAGTCTTTATAACTGAAAAATGCTTTAATTGACAATTTATAAAAAAAATTTGCAGATTTTCTTGATCTTACTTAATATATTATTTTACGTTATTTAGAAATGAATAATTGTTTATTACCATAATTTAATTACTGCTTGATATAAATGCATTGACATTGGTTCATTTTAAAAAATACTAAATAAATCTTTGTAATTGAAGTTGAAGTCTACCCTATTAATACGAAGTCTATTACTGATCTTGAAGTCTACCCTAAAGTTAATGGTTTGGTCAATTGCAAAACTAGCCAAAGTAGACCGCAAATGAACTTATCAAGTTAGACTTCCCCGAGAAGTCTATAATGCGAATTTGGTTTAATTTCAAAACTAACCACCTAATAACGAAGGCAGACTTCCTTGGAAGTCTACTATGGTAGTAGATTTCAAAAGAAGTGTCCCTTTGTTAAATTTTAATTGCAAAAATAGATCCCAGAATAGACTTCATATAGATGTCTAATTGGTAGACGGATTTCGATGTTTACACGTTGGACTTCCGTGGGAAGTCCTCAGAATTTGAAAATGCGTTTATAGCAAATGTATAAATAATTTTGAAGATTTTCTTTGGGTTGTATTTAGTATATGTTATATACTAGCCAGTGTATGATTTTGACATGAAAATATATTATACTTTAGGCGAAAACAAGTTTTTGGTTTTCTTAGGCAGTTAGCTCATCGAATGTAGACTTACTTATGAAGTCAATCCGTTATAGTTTAGAATGAAGTTTTTATAACTGAAAAATGCTTTAATTGACAATTTATAAAGATTTTTGCAGATTTTCTTGATCTTGTGTTTTATATAGGTTATGAGCTTACATATGTATGATTTTTACATGATAATATATTATAGATGAGAAGAAATCTAGTTCTTGGTTTTCTTAGACAGTTTGGTCATCGATTGTAGACTTACTTATGTAGTCAACCAGTTATAGTTTGGAGTGAATGTCGTTTTTCTCATTTAGATATTTCATAGAGAATTGTTCAACCACATGTTTATGACTTCAACTATATAAGCTACATACTTAAGATGAAATATACATCATAATCTTAGTTATATGTTATGAAATACTTCAAACCAAATAGTACATTGTAAAAATTTATTAACTATTATGAGATTTAACACTTAAGAATTTTTTGTATTGTTTTTGGTGTATAAAATGGCAAAACATGTTGAGGACTATATATTCTACTGATCTTTATACCATTTCTAGATCACACATCTTGATTTTTACACCATCTTCTCAGATATTGATTAGACATTTGAATTTCTTTTTATAGATTAAACACTTGAACCTTTTTTTTGTACTTTTGATGTTTGTTGTGTTTTATCTATTAAAATGACCATATGCTTTTTTAATTGTAAACAATCTTCTTACATTACATATTTTTGAGTTTTACTTGTTTTTAGGATAATCTTTTTTCATACATTATTTTATTTGATATATTAAACTGACCTTTTATAAAGAATTTACCAGTTTATTTGTTCTTTGGTTTTCTATTTAGTTCTGTTCAAAGTCTTAAAAGTGACAATTATACATTATACAAGTAAGATAAGACACGAAACAAGAGCAATACAGAAAGTAAAAACAAAAGTTGAGAGAGACAAGATTCAATGTCTTTTTTAAAAATCTTTTATTGATATAAGTATAAGAGACATTACAAGTCTAGGATGTTAGAGTATGCATTCAAATATCAACAACAACAATTGACACCCAAATATTACAAACAAAAACAAAAATGGCCGTGACACACAAGATATCAATCAAACGCAAGTCCCCACTGTTGCTCATATACTTCCTACAAAAGTGACATAAGTTCAGTACACAGAAGATAAGTAATAGATAAGGTGACCAACACAGATAAGAGATCCACCGTAATACATAATACCATGATGCATAATACTATGATGCTCTAGAATGATACATTCAATGCAAAGAGCTATATGCATTATTACCAAATAAACTACAAGAATTCTTATTAATATGCATCATGACAGAAATCTTTGCAAGATATCCGTGCAAGTTCAACTACTGCATCAGCTAGTTTGCTTTATATATATACACAGAAAACAGGCAGAGACATGGAGACAATGAATATTAACGAACACAAAAGAGCCATTTCAGTACTCCAAATTCTAACAAACAAGCCAGCAGACTAATACAAACAACAAGAGCAGACCCCATTCTTATTCAACTAGGTCATGTGTAAAAAATATACTCACCCTTCTGTCATTCCTAGCATGTGACTAGCAAATAAAGAATAGATGGCAGAAGATTATTGATGTAGCTATTGTAACCTGAGGACTGCAAGATAAACCTATATTAGTCGGATTCATTGAGAGCCAAAAGTGCAGATGAAACCATGTTTACATGAAGAATGAGTCACACCACACTAAGTATTTTATTCACCACTGTTACATAAACTAAGTTTTACACATGAAACGCCACTCTCATTGTATGAAGAGTCCCATCTAATACCCCAGCCAAACCGAAATCCCAACAGTCCTGTGTTAAGAATGATTTCATGTTCCGTTAAGATCTTAAACAAATACTTTAACTAAGCCAAAGCAACCTAAATCAATAACCGCGGCAATAGATGTTAAGTAATGTGGAGTATAGAAAAAGAAACTATGTATACCTTTAGTGAGAGAATCAAGAACTCCACCGGACTCTAAACACTTCCTGAAAGCTTCTTTTTTTACTTCTTTCTCCTGATTCAGACAGACCCAAAAAAACGTTATATAAAAATCTAATCTAAAAGAAAGTATCCGATAATGGGCATCACAAGATTCAGATCCAGTGATGAGGCAATAATGAATTATAAATCTTCAAAATTAGGTGAGACTACTATATATAAGATTAGTTTTCTTAAATTTTTCAGACAGGATGGAAAGAAATATATCTCTTTGAACCGCATCATCTCCTTGTTCTAATATACACAAAACAAAATTCGATCTTTGTAATAAATTAAACTTCTTCTTTTTTCTTGCTGCATGACAAGATTGTACCTATTTAGTTCCTGCAAAAATTTAAAAACACAATGCTTTCTTGATTCACACATTCCAGGATCACTACATTTCAGAATCAAAGTTAAGATAATTTACCGAACCTCGAAAATGGTTAAAGAGATTATCGCAGACATAACGAGAAGCTTCAAGACCACCATGGCTGTCGTAGACGAAAGTACCAAAATTTCCAGACTCGATCTGGCTCTGATCTTCAAGGACCTGATTAGGGCTGGGCATTCGGATATCCATTTGGGTTCGCTTCCGGGTCAATTCGGGTTTGAGTTTTGAAATACCGAAAATATGACCCCATTCGGATATTTCAAAATTTTGGTTCGGATTCGGTTCGGATGTAATCGGGTTCGGTTCGGGGTTAGTAAAAAATTAAAAACCCGAATAGACCCAAAATATTTTCGGTTTCGGTACTTATTTGGACTTTAGGTCCCGAAATACCTATTTTATAATAAAAGTACCTATTTTTTATCAAACGTATACGGCTAAAATCCAACTCAAAAGAGAAAGTCGTAAATAATATTAAAAATAGATTAAAATAAAATTTAAAATCAAATTGTTCCTAAATATTAATGTTTCTTGGGTATTTAAATTATTTTGTCTTAAAATATCTGATAACTTCAGTGTATAATTGTATATTTTAGTATTTTTAATTATTTTAAACATTTATAAAATTAATAATTTTAGAAAAATATTTATATTTTGGATATTCCGGGTACTCGTTCGGTTCTCGGTTCGGTCTGGGTTCGGATTCAGATTTTGAAATACCAAAATTCTAGACTCATTCGGATATTTTATCGGTTTCGGGTTCGGTTCGATTCCATTTTTTCGGATCGGATTCGGTTTGGATTTTCGGGTTCGGATATTTTGCCCAGCCCTAGACCTGATTGGCTTGAATCACAGCCATGGAGAATTCTCCGCCGCAGTATTTACTGAGATAACGGAACTAGAGAAGCCCGTCTTTGCCTTCACCGCCTGAAATGCCACCCAATCCGCCGGACTCGGAGTTATCGCAGATGTGCCCGACTGGGCTTGAAGCAGAGAGAAAACAGATTCATCAATGAACCTGACATTCAATATCTGTCAGAAACACCCCCCATAACCCCTCTCTCCATATAAACCGTTAGACTCCGCCTTCAGGGTTTTGATTCAAAATTAAGAAGGAAAGAAGAAACAAAGGAGCAGGATTTGGGGGCGGGGGGATAAACGAAATGGATATAGATTGGGGAGAGAGAGAATGGTGGGAGAGAGAGAGAGAGAGAGAGAGAATTGAGAGGCGGCCTGATTTTTTTTTGTGGGAAAACTAGGGTTTTTCAATAGTAAATTATATATATGAGTAAAATGTTTGTTAGCTTAATTATTTTTAGTAGATAAGTAAAAAATTTGATTCCCGCTCATTTATTTTTGTTTTCCGCTTATTTACTTTTGTTTCCTACTTATTTATTTCTGTTTCCCGCCTTTAATAATTTGAATTTCAGACTTCATTTTGAAGTCTATTTTGCCCTAAACCGTAAACTTCAAATGAACAGTATATTTTTACACAAATCTTAAATCGAATATTTCTATAAAAACTTATAAAATTGCTTAATATATTCATAATTATACATTTTAAATAATAAAATATAAGTTCTACATCATTTACCAAACCATAAACTTTAATTTATAAAAATATTTGTGTTTTTCCTAACCATTATCTATACCATAAATAGTAGTATCTATCTATAATAAACCCTAAACCAATTATATCTATATAATTTACATTTGTTGGTTTAAACTGATTCATTTTTATGAAATTTTATTTTATATAGATGACAATTTTCATGTTATTTGTAATGTATATAGATTGTATTATCAAATTATTTTTTTATAAATTTTAATCATTAAAGAGTAAACTTCTTTACATGTCTATTTAGGAGACTTCTTTAGAAGTCTACCTAAACAAACCCTAAATCAAATATTTATAGTTTAACGAATATTTCCTAGTTTAAATTAACTCATTTCTATATAACTTTATTTTATATGGATGAAATTAGTCTATGTGGTTATTATTTGATCAGAAGTTCGATCAACTTATTTTTTATAATTTTGTTAATTAAAATTTAAGATATAATTACAAAGTAGACATCTTTATCGGTCTACCAAGTTGACTTCATTCGTAATCAACCGCGATGACATCATATGCAGACTTTCCGGGGTTACGTCTGTCATTTACGTTTGTCTTTAGTTTTAAAAAAAAAAATCAGACTCATATTTTAGTATGTTATCTTAGAAATATATATGTAATTATTAATTTATACTTTTATTGAGATCATATATTTATATAGGGGTTACGAAAAATTATAATCTTATTACTTTATCAAATATTATTAAATTTTACACTGATCCGACTTAAGACTGGAGAAATTTATTAATTTATATTGATTATTAATTTATGGAATATTAGTTTATAGATGTTATATTGTACTTTGTAGCAAACAATTAATAAGTTTTTATTTTCATTTTTTTGCCAACACACAATAAGCTTTGTAATGTTAAACCACTGAGTACACTTTTGTAAAGATTTACAGGCAAAGCCGTTCCCGAGATTTTTCAGACTAAAAGCATAGAAATCCAAAAACAAATTGACCCTTTAATTAATTAAAAAATATTAATATTACATATATTAAAAGATAAATATTAATATATTATTTCTGAAATATGACCTTTTGTATTTATAATAGCAAATTTATCTATTGTATAGTGAAAGTTTTTAACCATAAACTTTATAATCTGTTATAAGATTGTAAAATATAAAAAAATTAATAAAAAAGTGTAATAAAAAATGTCACTATTTATGCAAAGAAAAAGATAAATGATAAAGAAATTTGTAAGTATATCAATGTCAATTATTGCAAAGATAATAACCTAGAAAATACAAAAATAAAACACGTTTGTTGTTTGAAATAATGTTTTTAATTTTTTTTTAATGTTTTTTTAGCTTTGATAGCTAATATATATTGTTAAAAAAAATTAGATATAATAAAAAAATAGAAAATTAATTTTATGTTAATTCTATTTTTTTTAAAAGTGTTATCTTTTTTATATAAAATAGATTGCCTCCAAGAGTTTTAAGGCGTCTACCTCAGATTAAAATCCATGTAATAATTCCAGTGCATGCTTCTACCACTTAGATAGAGACACATTATTATTGGTGACACGTGTTTTTTTATTTTCCAGTAAAAAAAATTGATAACCAATGTGAATTGCTTCTCGGCTTCTCTAGCAGTCGTAGCGCAAGAGATATAAATTAATTGTAGATTTTCAACGCAGAAAGTACCCTTCTCTTCTTCTCACCTTATCGTGAAAAATCAGTGTTTTATTCGATACCCTGTTTAAGCCTCTATATCTTCTACAATTATAGAAAGTTCAGGTGCGACCTGATTTCCAGCAAACACTATAAATTTTTCTAGGATGTTGTGCTATACATCTGTCAAATTCCATATACCAACCATTTGCAATGATCTCCAATATTAAGATATATACATATATGACATATCTCTCATTCGATTTCTATCGGCCGTATGCGAGGTTTTGGAATCATATAGTTTTGTATGATACTATGATATCTCCTAGAAAAATACCATAAGTCTCAAAAGTAAATCCGCTACTAAATTATCCAACCCCTTACCAGATCTTTCCTTTGTCACCTTACTAATTGCAAGCGTTTTGGTATTTACAGGAACAGGGTTTGGTATTTGCCTTATACAAGGTGGAAGCTGACCGTCTCGAGTGTTTTTCTTCAGACAATGTTTGATCTTATTTCCCTGAATCACCTCAACAGAAAGAAAAAAAGCAAAGATCTTTGAATAATTTTGCTCATAATCTGCGTTGATTCTAATCTTTACATAACCATTTAGAGGCTGGAAATCTGTCTCTATACACGGAAACAAATCATTGAGCGAACGTACCAGGTCTTTGGCATTGTTTAAAGAAGGATCCTGTCTATTGCTGGTACGTCCTCCACAACTCCATGGCTTATAATAATTAATACATTGGCTGCTTTGTAAACAGCTCATTAATACTGTTTGTTCACTTTAGGTGGCTACTGATGTAGCAGCAAGAGGGCTCGATACCCCCGACGTGGAAGTTGTGATAAACTACAGTTTCTCATTTACAACAGACGATTATTTACACAGAATCGGGAGAACAGGAAGAGCGGGTAAAAAGGGTGTTGCACACACTTTCTTCACGCAACAGAACAAGGTAAATGTGGGAACCGAAATTCACCTTAATGTATTTGTGGAAATTTAATGTGAGGATCCGAGAATATTGAGAGAGAAAACGAAAAGCAAAGAGAAAGTTCAAAAAGGAAACTATGGTAAGAACAAGAAAAGAAACAAGAAATCGAAAAGAGAATGTTATTGATTTTATTGCTAAGTCTCGTATGACTTCTGAATTGTATTTACAAAAGTAAAAATTAATCTGTATTTATACTAGACAACTTTAGGTCATAAACAGCCAAAATCTCGATGTGTGACTTGCGTCTTTTCCTTTTACCCACCATCTTTCCATGAAATCCTCAAGAATCTTCCAGAATCTTCGGTAGGTCGGTTTAGGCTTTAGGTCGGCCTTTCCATCAGCTCACCCAACTTCATCCTTCATCTTCTAGTTTAACGGTTTCCTCGGTTTATTAAAACTTTTACGAAAACATCGATAAATTCTCGGGAAGTTCCCGAAGACGAAGATCGAAGCAAGATTGGACAAGATGCAAGATGTCGTCCAGCTCGACATTCCTTGGTGACAGGAAATGCCGAGCTGGTCATCCCTTTCCACCAGCTCGGCATTTTGGAAGGAAGAAGTCAGTTGGCATTTTAGAGAGGAGAAAAAACCGACCTGACTACTTAGCACCATCCAGCTCGGCATCCTGCAAGAAGAATATTCAATGCTTCCCTTCCGTTGCTGTCCAACTGGGCATTTTGGCACCAATGGGACAGAAGGAAGCAACCAGCTCGGCCTTTTAAGGGAGGCAACCAGCTCGGCATTTCTTACTGACCAAAATGCTGAGCAGACGGCATTCTGCTCGAAGACTCACGACTTTTATCGGTTTTTCGGCCAAACCGCTTGGAAAATAGGACGATCAGCTGGACATTCAGGAGAATATCATCCAACTCGGCATTCATGGCTTGACAGAATTCCAATCTGGTCAGTTCACTCCTAAATGCCGAGCTGACAGCATTATGCTCGAAGAATCGCAACTTTTATCGGTTTTTCGGCCAAACCGCTTGGAAAACAGGACGATCAGCTGGACATTCAGGAGAATGTCATCTAGCTCAGCATTTCTGGCGGAAAAGAATGCCGATCTGGTCAGTTCACTCCTAAATACCAAGCTGATAGCATCCTGCTCGAACAGTCGTGATTTTTATCGATTTTTCGGCCAAACCGCTCGTAAAACAGGAAGATCAGCAGGACATTCAGTAGAATGTCATCCAGCTCGGAATTTCTGACTGGAAAGAATTCCGAGCTGGTCAGTTCACTCCTAAATGCCGAGCTGACAGCATTATGCTCGAAGAATCGCAACTTTTATCGGTTTTTCGGCCAAACCGCTTGGAAAACAGGACGATCAGCTGGACATTCAGGAGAATGTCATCTAGCTCAGCATTTCTGGCGGAAAAGAATGCCGATCTGGTCAGTTCACTCCTAAATACCAAGCTGATAGCATCCTGCTCGAACAGTCGTGATTTTTATCGATTTTTCGGCCAAACCGCTCGTAAAACAGGAAGATCAGCAGGACATTCAGTAGAATGTCATCCAGCTCGGAATTTCTGACTGGACAGAATGCCGAGCTGGTCAGTTCACTCCTAAATGCCGAGCTGGTAGCATTCTACTCGAAGAATCGCGACTTTTATCGGTTTTTCGGCCAAACTGCTCGGAAAACAGGACGATCAGCTGGACATTCAGGAGAATGTCATCCAGCTCAGAATTTCTGGCTGGACAGAATGCCGACCTGTTCAGTTCACTCCTAAATGCCAAGCTGACAGCATCCTGCTCGAACAGTGGCGACTTTTATCGGTTTTTCGGCCAAACCGCTCGGAAAACAGGACTATCAGCTGGACATTCAGGAGAATGTCATCCAGCTCGGCATTTCTTACCGACTAAAATGCCGAGCTGAGCACCCTCAATGCCGAGCTGACAGCATTAAGCTCAAAGAATCACGACTTTTATCGGTTTTTCGGCCAAACCGCTCGGAAAACAGGACGATCAGCTGGATATTTAGGAGAATGTCATCCAGCTCTGCATTTCTGCCTGGAAAGAAATCCGAGCTGGTCAGTTCACTCCTAAATGCCGAGCTGACAGCATTCTGCTCGAAGAATCGCGATTTTTATCGGTTTTTCGGCCAAACCGCTCAGAAAACAGGACTATCAGCTGGATATTCAGGAGAATTTCATCCATCTCGGCATTTCTTGCTGGACAGAATGCCGAGCTGGTCAGTTCACTCCTAAGTGCCGAGCTCACAGCATTATGCTCGAAGAATCGCGACTTTTATCGGTTTTTCGGCCAAACCGCTCGGAAAACAGGACGATCAGCTGGACATTCAGGAGAATGTCATCCAGCTTGGCATTTCTGGATGGACAGAATGCCGAGCTGGTCAGTTCACTCCTAAATGCCGAACTGACAGCATTCTACTCGAGGAATCGCGACATTTTTCGGTTTTTCAGGAAAATCGTACGAAAATTGGCTTTTCTTATTCTTTTCGTGAAGTTATGGACAAAACAGTGCAAACAAAGTTATTTTCCGAATATCGATTTTTTTCCGAAAATATCCAAATATGGAATATTCTTTCGATATTTGAACATTTTAGTCGTTTATTCCGGAAGTGCGAGTTTTGACCCCAACAGTTAGCCGCCCAGCTCGTCAGTCTTAGGTATGACGAGGTAACTAAGGAGTGTAAAACGGGATTAAGGAGCTTAAATTTTATGGTACCCGGACTTCGCAAGGAATGATTCTACGATTCTTGTTTACCAAAAGTTCGAGTGATCTTTGGGCTAAGAACAAGTTGTTGCCGAGATGACCGGGAGTCATGTGGGAGGTGCATTTTTCGTGACGAGAAGGATGACCTAGCTGTTGGTGAATGGGAAGAAGACATAACGTTTGCTCGGCGGAGTTGCAAAAATTTCGGTCGACCTAACGAGTTTTTATGTTCTGAAGACTGCTGAAGCCTAAGTGTCTGATATGTTAAGCAAGGATCGATTATGGATACGTCCACGATGTTGCCTCGTTAAAAATATTCTACTAAGAAAACCCGATGGGAGAAAACATAGTAGAGGAAAAGAGTGCAACGCGTGTTGATGCTGAAACTGTTTTTTCTAAAATTTTTGTAAGAAACCAACCAGAAGGCAAGGAATTCCGAGCTAGCTAGCTGTGTGGGATGTTGATAATGCCGAAATGATTGGCTATGCAATGTGATGCCAAGCTTGCTGCATGATGCCAAGCTGATTGGCATGGTCATGCCAAGCTGGCTGTCATGCACGGCTTCTTCCGAAAACTGTTCATGGCAAGCAAGTTTTCGTAGAAAGTTTTCCGAGAAACTGTTTTAAGTTTTTTTCGAAAATTTTCGTATGAAGACAACTCGGAGTGAAGAAGTGCCGAGCTGGCCGCATGTGTGCATGGTGCCGAGCTGCCTGCATGATGCCGAGCTGATTGGCAAGGCAATACCGAGCTGATTGGCAAGACCATGCCAAGATGGGTGTCATGCATGTTTTCCTCCGAAAACTGTTTGTGCCAAGTTTTTCTGTAAGTTTTCGTAGAAATTTTTCACAGAAACTGTTTGTTTAAGTTTTTTGGAAGTTTTCGTACGAAATCAACCAGGAGGCAGTGAATTCCGAGCTGGCTGGCTGTGCACGGGCATGATGCTGAGCTGGGCATTGTACTTCATGGAAAGGCTGGATCAGGAGACGACGGGAATGCCGAGCTGGTTTCATGCCATGCTGGACATACCCTTTCCGATCTGGTCGTGCATTCCTTACTCAGTTCGTGATGCCGAGTTTGATGCTTGTACCGATTTTTCACGAGAATTGATCGAGTTTAAGTTATTCGAAAGTTTTTCGTAGAAGATTTTTTCGAAAAACTGTTTTTTCCGAAAAACTATTTTGGATAAGTTTTTCGAAGGTTTTCTTTCGAAAACTGCAAGGAAGCAAATAATGCCGAGCTGGACAGGTCAATGCCGAGCTGGCTTATGGTGTTTGCTTTGTCTCAGTCTTTTGGGGTAAATGACCGAGGGGAAGAAAGCTGGAAAATGCCGACCGAATTTTATGTCGAGCTGGTCACTTCAGTAGGTGAAAACTTGTGGAATGATGTAAAGAAAAGATGCCGAGCTGGTCGAGTATGTTCCAGCCGGACATGTTTTTACTTCTTGCTTAGGAAGGGAAGATCGAGAGAGAAGAGCAGAAGGGATGCTGAGCTGGCCACTTTTATGCTGAGATGGAGAGCTTTCTTCGCTCTTCTTTTACTAGATCAAAGGTTTCATCCTCCAAAGATGCCAAGCTGGGCATATGGTTTGCACTGGCCAGCTTTTGTCCGAACTGGGCATAGGTGAGCCAAAGTATACATGTTTATTTATTTAGCTGTTTAATTGATTATGGAACATTTTGGACTCTCAACATTTTGACTGATATTATGATATTTATGAGACAGAATGATAGCCACCACTTCTCGAAACCCTGGATTCATGGTGTCGAAGAGGAGTTGGAAAAATTACACACTGAGATTCGAGAGTTTTCTCAGCGATTTGGAGAATTTGCAACCATTCGCTATGAGGTGAAGACAATGGGTCAAGAAATTGCAGAGCTGAAGGAGATACTTACGGGAGCTGCTAGTGTGATGGGGTCGATCTCTATGGGTAAAGATAAAGGAAAGGAGTAGAGTAATCAATAAGGGTTTTAAAATTTTTTAAGAACTTATTACTAATCTCTGTTTCATATGTTGTCATTACCTTTGAACTTATGGGTTGTTTACTCATTCTTTGTTTGAACTTGCTCGATTTAACCTATGTGTTGTCTCCTTGTTGAACTCGTTCTAAGTTAATTAGTAAACCTAAGAGAACTACGTAAAACTAATTTAGTTCGCAAAACAAATAATACTACGTAAAACTGGAAATAATTTCATTCTATTCTAAGAGTAACTGAAATGACGGAGGAGATAAAATAGTTGTAGGCCTTTTCTGGCCCATTCCATTTCGGCCCGTGTATAGAATTAGTGAAACTACGATAACTACACATAACTGGAAATAATCTAATTCAATGAAGAGATGATTTGACTCTGACTAACCCGGGAGCATGTATGCATCTTCCTGTATCTTGAATGAAGAACATTTATGTAAATTTAATATTTACAGCTCCTATACGCCATTTACACGTTTCATCGCGACATCTTACCACCCATCGTTTACGATCACAATTTTTTACCACATAACGAAAGTTGAGTAGGGGGCACACACTTACATACATTACAAGAACTGCATACAATATTTATATAACTTTATGCTAATATAGATTGTTATTGATTCATTTATATCAGTGTTGTGTTACGAACTCGTGTAGATGCATCGGTGTACCATTAAGTTTGCTTAAATTTCATACACATGAAACGATAATTTTATCATCTGCTTCACATCTGTCATTATATGCCACACGCTTGCCTTTTGTCTGCTGTTACTATGCTTCCATTTGCCTTCCATCTGCTATTAATCTACTAACATATTCCTTATATCTGCTTACATTTGTCTTATATATGCTTACATTTTCCTTGTATCTACTGTTAATCTGCTTACCTCTGCAGGTTATAAGGGTAGCGCTGGTATTTAGAAAATATAGGGTCCTTTTTCGAATTTTCCTTCCGAGGGGTTCTCTTTTGGGATTAAGATCGCAAAAGGGATCATTTTTGGGTATTTTTTAAAAAAATAAACGGTTATCCTATACACCTTACATGTAGCTAGGGTTGAGCAAAATATCCGAACCCGAAAATCTGATCCAACCCTGAGCCAGAAAAATAGAACCGAACGGAACCCGGAACCGACAAAATACCCGAATGGGTCTAAAATTTTGGTATTTCAAAAACCGAACCCGAACCTGAACCGAATGAGTACCCGAAATATCTGAAATATGATTATATTTTTAAAACTATTAATTATATATATACTTAAAAGAATTTAAAATACTAAAGTAGATAATTATAAGTTGAAGTAATCAGATGTTTTAAGACAAAATAATTAAAATACTTAAGAAAATAAATATCTATGAACAATTTGATTTTAAATTTCATTTTAATCCTTTATTCACGATATCAACTTTATGAGTTTGATTTTAGCCTTCTAAGTTTGATCAAAATAGGTAGTTTTAGTATGAAACATGTATTTGAGGACTCAATGTCCGAATAAGAACCTAAAAAAAAAAATATTTTGGGTGTACTCGGATTTCTAATTACATCTGAACTAAACCCGAAACAAAATTTTAAAATATCCGAATGGGATCGTATTTTTGGTATTTCAAAACTCGAATCCGAATTGACCCCGAACCAAACCCGAATGGATACCCGAATGCCCAGCCCTACATGTAGCAATGTACTACAATCATCCTTAGAATTGGGTAGACCGGAGTCTCACAGTGCTTTAGGCAGATTATATTTGACTTAGTTTTCCCTTTGAACCTATTTCTAGGGATCTCCAGTCATTTAGGTAGGGTTACTGACAAACATCCTCTTAAGTCATAGGCTTTACACCCATTCTTTTTGATGATGTTACAATTTGATCTCGTAACACACCTTTAATAAATGGATCTTAGGTTGTCATCTGCTTGTACATAATCTGTTAAGATTACTCCACATAGATCAATTGTTCAACACAGCTCATAACTTTTAAGTATATCACATGTGGCTCAATATTATAGTTATACCTTCTTCGGTCCAACTATGATTGCATTTTCCTTCCGAGGGGTTCTCTTTTGGGATTAAAATCGCAAAATGGATCATTTTTGGGCATTTTTTTAGAAAATAAATGTTCATCCTATACACCTTACATGTAGCTAGGGTTAAGCAAAATATCCGAACCCAAAAATCTGATCCAAGCCCGAGCCAGAAAAATAAAACCGAACCAAACCCGAAACCGACAAAATACCCGAATGGGTCTAAAATTTTGGTATTTCAAAAACCGAACCCGAACCTGAACCGAATGAGTACCCGAAATATCTGAATATGATTATATTTTTGAAATTATTAATTATATATATACTTAAAAAAAATTAAAATACTAAAATATATAATTATAAATTAAAGTAATCAGATGTATTAAGACAAAATAATTAAAATACTTAAGAAAATAAATGTCTGAACAATTTGATTTTAAATTTTATTTTAATATTTTTTGAATATTATTCACGATATCAACTTTATGAGTTTGATTTTAGCCTTCTAAGTTTGATCAAAATAGGTAGTTTTAGTATGAAACAAGTATTTCAGGACTCAAAGTCCGAATAAGAACCGAAACCAAAAATATTTTGGATGTACTCAGATTTCTAATTACATCTGAACTAAACCTGAACCAAAATTTTAAAATATCTGAATGGGTCATATTTTTGGTATTTCAAAACTCGAATTCGAATTGACCCCGAACCAAACCCGAATGGATACTCGATTTTCCCAGCCCTACATGTAGCAATGTACTACAATCATCCTTAGAATTGGGTAGACCGGAGTCTCACATTGCTTTGGGCAGATTATATTTGACTTAGTTTTTCCTTTGAACCTATTGCTAGGGATCTTCAGTCATTTAGGTAGGGTTACTGACAAACATCTTCTTAAGTCAAAGGCTTTACACCCATTCTTTTTGGTGATGTTACAATTTGATCTCGTAACACACCTTTAATAATGGATCTTAGGTTGTCATCTGCTTGTACATAATCTGTTAAGATTACTCCACATAGATCAATTGTTCAACACAGCTCATAACTTTGAAGTATATCGCATGTGGCTCAATACTATAGTTATACCTTCTTCGGTCCAACTATGATTGCAATTTTTTTCAGACACCCCTTTCCCCCCGCCACACACTTTTAGGTATTTATACAGATGTATTTTAGTTCCTCAAAGTTCACGTGGTTTCTTGCTAATGTATGTGGTAAGCTAACGCCTACATTTTTTTGGTAACTTGGAATCATACCTCTCTACATTCATCTTTTAATATAGATTTCAGATTTTTTTGTTCTAAACCTCTATCAGAGTCAAATGAATTCTGATGGATTATTCAATTTCTCGTAAGAATGCATTTAAATCTCATCAACCTCGCTTTCTTTGTTATATAACTATTTTTATAGTTATCTTAAGTTGATTTTTAATTACCATCCTGTAACTTTACACTTTTTCAAAGTCACATTCTTGATTTTTAAAGCTAGTGGAGGCTTTTCTACTTGAAAATCAATGCATCAAAGCTAAACATGTCTACCATTAATCATGTATTTATAACACCACACTAATATGATAATCTGATAAACATTAGAAGTTCGCATAATCACATATAGCAAACCACTACCAAACTAAATTAGTATGTCAACTCACTATATTTGTTACCAATAACACATCCATCACATATATTGTGAATAGAATATGAACATTCAGATAAACATTCAAATAAACATTCAAATAAATATCAGAATTTCAATTTATAAAACACACAAAATCATACGTGGTACGCTATTTCCAATTTGGGATATTAACTCACTATACTTATGGCCATAGTAAATGTTTTTTTTTTTTTTTTTTTTTTAC